>VWZW01006285.1:25584-94328 GCA_013397115.1 Edolisoma coerulescens
TCCCATCCCATCCCATCCGCTCCCCTCTGGCATTTCCACCTGGGAATGACCTTTCTGTGTCCCCTCGTCTCTGGGGGCAAAGCAAGGCTGGGCTCTGCCATGGGATTTCCCATTATCCACGAGTTTATCCAGCCAAAACCCCTCCGTGTCCCCTCATCCCGGAGGACGAGGCAGGCCTGGGCTGTGCCATGGGATTTCCCGTTATCCATGAGTCTCTCAATCCGACATCCTGGCCTGATGCTCATCCCAATCTGACAGGGGCCTGGCGAGGGCACTGGAGCCGGAGCAGATCCCAAGTGCTCCTGGAGCCAGAGGCGACAGGAAACAAGATAATTCTCCTGCCAGGGTAATTAACCTGCCAGGGTAATTAATTAACCCTCCTGGCTCAAAGCCTAACGAGGGAAAACCCTCTCTGCCAGGACAGGGCTTTCCAGGGGGATTTTTCCCACATGGAGGTCGATCCAGGGGCTGCTGCTCCCATAGGACAAGACTTCCACCCCTAAAAAAAGCCGGAGGAATTGGAGGAGAGGGAAAACAAATATTCCAGCATGGAAAACAGCCCTTCCAGAGGTTTTCCTGGCTCTCTGTGCTGTTTTCCAGCTGCCGGGGTTGGACACCAGCCCTGTCCCCTCGGTCACAAAGGTCACAGGGAAGCCACCAGCTGCTCCATCCTGCCAGGAACGGCTCTGGGTGCGGAATGTTCCGGATGCAGGAGGGGTTTAACCGCCAGGGAGGACATTCCCTGTTGTCCTTCTGAAGGCGTGGAGGGTCCGGGATGTCCCTCCTTGTGTCCCCTCAAGGACTCAGATCCTGGCGAGGGGACAGGATCAGTTCCCTGGGCTTGGAGCGCAGGATCCAGCTGATCCTGGGCTGAAATCCCTGTTTTTTCTCCATAAAAATCCATTCCAACCGCCTTGACCCAGCCACAGATCCCAAGGTAGCTGCTCCAGGACTCTGGGAGCAATCGAGCCATGGTTTGTGCAGCTTGGGAAGCTTTTCCCAGCTTTTCTTAGCTCGGGAAGCTTTTCCCGGCTGGCAGGAGCCTGACAAAGTCCGGGAGCTTTTGTGGCTGATTGCAAGGGACAGGTTTTAGCTCCCGGAATACAAAAACCTTTGGCGAAGCGAAAACCTCAGCGAAGGGGAAAGGGAAGGGAAGGGGAGAAAAGAGCTGATTTCAGCAGCTGCAGCTCGCTGGATTTTTCATCTTGCATCAGCAAGTCAGGAACACAAATAATCTGTTCTTACACGCTCCAGCGGTGCCGGTGCCGGAGAAATTCCCAGCCTCCACTGGCTGGAGCTCCTCAGCATCCAAAGTGGGGATGTTGGGTCATTTCCTTGGATTTTTATCCCCAGTTTGGGTGTGTTTAAAGCTGTGGGGGGTGAGGCATGCTCCTCCTCACGAGGTATTTGTGCATCAAGGATTTTGGGCTGGAGCTCCTCAGCATCCCCAATGGGGATGTTGGGTCATTTTCCCGAATTTTTATCCCAGTTTTTGGTATGTTTAAATCCGGGGGGAGGGGCATCAGGGATGCTCCCACATTATTTCTGTGTCAATGATTTTGGCCAGGGCTGGGCTGGAGCTCCTCAGCATCCAAAGTTGGGTCATTTTCCTGAATTTTTATCCCAGTTTTTGGTATTTAAAGCTGGGGGGGGGGAGTCAGGGATGCTCCCCCTAATGGGATATTTGCGCATCAAGGATTTTGGCTTGGGCTTGGGCTGGAAGCTTTGGCTCAGGGACGAGGGAACGGGATCCAGGCTGGGCCGGGAATTGATGGAACACCAAACATGGGAACGGAACGCGGCTCTTCGAGAGCCGCGGCCTTTGTTTAGCGCAGACAGAACGCCGCCCGTGACGGATGTTCCCTTGACAAACAGCAGCTCAACTTTCTCGTTACTCCTCGTCATGAGAGCCTGTCTGGGAAGAAGAAGGAGCAGGGAAAAATCGCTCCTGGATTTAATGGAAGCTGGGAGAGCTCGCGCTCGGCGGGGACAGCGCGTGGAGGAGCCGCCCCGCTGTTCGCGCCCCAGCTGGAGGAGCCTCCAAACCCGGCTCGGGATGGGGAAATGTGTAAAAAAATCTCTAAATCTGGTGGATTTGGGAAGCGGAGGGGCAGCACCCGGGGCTCCCCCGTGCGTGAGGAGGCGGCTGGGGGAGGGCTCGGCTCCCTGCGGGCTCTTACCACAGGAATCAGTCAATTCTTGCTGAATAATTAACTTGAGAGGCTTCCCAAGTATTGACTTAATGTGACAGCGAGTCTATCTTGAGCCGGGCTTTGCTTGTGTAAACACAATCTCCGGCTGGGCTTAGTTAGCGGCTCAATGGGACAGAACGGGCCTGCAATTAAAATCAAACCTTCGCTCCGTCGTCCTCCCCTTCCCCGAGAGCCACAGGGCTCGAGGAGACAAAAATCCACCCCAAAAACCATCTTTGAGCCGCTGGTCTCAGGGCTGGATCAAAATGTGGGGGCCTGAAATGCATGTGGGGAGGGAAATTGTTGATTAAGAACTCCCGACTTGGAGGTCACGCTGGTTTCTGTCCCGATTATTTTCCCCTCTCTCTGGGTTTCCTCTGGCTTTGGGAATTTCTCCATTGTGGGTTTGCCTTTTTCCTGCCGTGCCCTGATCAAGGACCAGATATCCCAGAATTTGGAAAAACCCTCCAGGATCAGAGTCCGAGCTTTGATCCCCACCTTGTCCCCAGCCCAGAGCTCTGAGTTCCTTGGACACCTCCAGAGGTTCCTTGGACATCTCCAGGGGTTCCTTGGACGCCTCCAGGGTTTCCTTGGACGCCTCCAGGCTTTCCTTGGACATCTCCAGAGGTTCCTTGGACATCTCCAGGGGTTCCTTGGACGCCTCCAGGGTTTCCTTGGACACCTCCAGGCTTTCCTTGGACATCTCCAGGGATGGCGACTCCAAACCCCCCTGGGCAGCCCCTTCCAAGGCCTGATCCCCCTTTCCACGAGGAAATGCCTCCTGGAATCCAGGCCGAGAGCCCTCAGAATGATGACAAAAACTCCCTTTTCCCTCAAAGCAGCCCAGAACCGGTGACTCCTCTCCCCAGAAACCTTTTCCCAGATAAAACAAATCCATCCCTTGATCTTTTTTCCCCTCCCCCGCAAACTCCTTGGTCGATTTGGCAGCGGGTCATCCACAAAAGCCGAGTTTTATTCCAGCTTCCCTCATTCCTTCGGCTGCTCCCGTTCCCGGGGACTCTTTGAATTTACCTGGGAGTGTTTGAGGGGAATTTTTTTAATCTCAGCATCTCCCAGCTTCAAAAGGATCCCTCTCCAGCAGGACGGGAATGTCGGGAGGGCGATTCCCAGCGGGATTTTCGTGTCTCGCTGAGTTTTTTCCGTGTTGTCGCAGCTTCCTGAACATCCCCAGCTCGGCGGGAGAACGGGAGCGGATTTTTTCCCAGCTGTTAAATTCGCTTTTTAAAAATTCCCTCAGTCCCCGTAAATTGCCCGTGAAAAAAATTCCACCTCTGGAGGAATCCCGGCAGTCTTTTCCATGAAATATTCAGGAGCAGGATGCTGTTGGATTGGATGGGCGCTGAGTTATCGCTGCGTCTCGGGGATGGGAGTAATTAACATTCAATTAAGTGCTTAAAAATATTGCAAAAAAACCCCCCCAAACTGATCCCAAAACCTCCGTGTTTGGTAAATTTTAATGGCAGAACCATTGGGGTTTTTGTGGTGCTGAATTCCTGCAGGAAAACAGGGAATGGGAGAGGAGTTGGAGGCAGGTGGTCCCTGCAGTGATGCTTAAAGTCTCCTAAATTTGGGATTTATGCACCTGGGATAAATGTACAGGTACAAAAAATCCCCTAAATTTGGGATTTGTGGTCCTGGGATAAATGTACAGGTGCACAAAGTCCCCTAAATTTGGGATATGTGCGTTGGGGGTGGAAATAGAGGGGTAAAAAATCCCCTAAATTTGGGATATCTGCACCAGGTGTGTGCATAGGAATGCACAAATTCCCTTAAATTTGGGATTTGTGCACTTGGGATAAATGTACCTGTACTAAAAGTCACCTGAATTTGGGATTTATGCAACTGGGATATATTTACAGGTATCAAAAGTTCCCTAAATTTGGGGTTTATGCACCAGGGATAAATGTACAGGTACAAAAAGTCCCCTAAATTTGAGATATCTGCAACAGGTGTGTGTGTGTAGGAATGCACATATTCCCTTAAATTTGGGATGTGTGCACTTGGGAAAAATGTACAGGTACCAAAAGTCCCCTAAATTCGGGATTTATGCCCTGGGAATACAGGTATGGAGTTACAAAGCCCCCTAAATTCAGGATATTTGAGTCCAGGTGCCCTGCAGGGATCCAGGGAAGTGCCTGGATTTGGGAGCAGGGCCCGTTAAACCTCGGGATCCTGGGGCCGCCTTTCCTGGGCATCCTCTTGGACTTTTCCCCCAGGAATCCAAGAGGAGCAGTTTGGATTGGGAACTAGGAATCCAGCCCTTGGAGCGGGTTTGGGATGCGGGATGTGTGTCTATATGCAGAATTAATTTTTTTAAATCCCTTTTCCACTCCTTTTGGGGTTTTTTGGGGGAGAACTCTTAGGAGAATCCTCCTCCCATCCTCCTCCTCCTCCCCTATCCCTCATCCAGCTCTTCCCAATTTTTCCAGGCCATCCCCACCTGCCTCCTCCAGCTGCCAGTGGCAATTTGGCTCCGATTCCTCCTTGTTCCCGCTAAGATGGATTTGGCTCCCTCTCCTTTCCCTGTGGTTTTTTTTTTTTTTTTTATTTATTCGGAGCCCTTAAAAGCCGAAATCTGCGAGGTTTTATTCCTGGCAGCGAATCCCACGCAGTGGCTCCAAAGTGTCCAACGGGAAGAGTGACATCTGGCTTGGATGTTCTGGAAGGATTTCCCAGCTGCCTCCTCATGGATTATGGAAGGAATAACATTTGCCTCGGAGGATGCTCCGGGCTGGGAGCGCAGCCCCGGGGAGCAGCGGTGACAAATTTTCCTGGCGCTCCGTGCTGAACTCGCCGCGCTTCCTGCAGGGAATTGACGTCCCTTCGCCTCGGATTCGGGAAGAGAGGGAAATGCTGTCGGAAAGTTTTATTCCTCTCCTGCGGAGAGGTCGAATTCCTCCCCGCGCTGTGGGGAAGGAGCAGGTTTTTGGATTCCTGCCATTCCCGCCCTGGAGCTGAGGTTTGGCTGCAAGGAGGGTGGAGCATCCCAAAAAAAAAAAAAAATTATCCTGGGAAAGCTTTTCTGGGCTTTGTGCAAGGAAAATCCCCTGCCAGGAGCAGGGGATCTGCCCTGGGAATGGGAGTGGGATGGGAGCCTCCAGATCCTCTCCATTCCGTGAGGAGTTGTCCTTTTCCATGGGCTGAGTCACAAGGAAGGAAAATAAACATGGAAACAACGCTCCTGGGATGGGGAATTTTATGTCCGGGAAGAAGGAGAGAGTAAAAGTTTCCTCCTTGCCTCACACGCCACGGCAGACGTGCAGAATCCTGGTTTTCCCTGGAATTTCTGCTTCATCCCCGTCCTTCCTCCATCCCCATCATGGAGCAACCACTCAAACCCATCCCGATTCCGTCTCTTCCCGAGGAGATTCCGGTTGTGTCTATTGGGATCTGAGGTGTGGATGAGCACAGCCATTCCCAGGATCCTGTTCCCCTCCTCTTGGATAACCCAGCTGGAAGAGCCTGAATTGCCCTGGAATTCCGCAGGCTGGGAATGGGGCATTTTCATTCCGTTTAAAAATTCCTGCTGGTTGCGGAGCCGCTCTGGGTTGGAACCGGTGCTGAAATCCCGTTGTTTCCCCTCTTTTCCTCCTCTCCAGATCCCGGCTGGCTGATTTCCACGCCAACTGCCAGGCCACCTTCCAGTCCATGACCAACTGTCCTGGGGACAACTTCCAGGCGTGCCTGGGCTCCTACGCGGGGCTTATCGGTGAGTGCCGGGATTTGGGATCGGGAAGGGCTTTTCCCGCCGGGATTTCATCCCTGTTCCCTCCTCCTCACCAGGCTTTGACATCACCCCCAACTACGTGGACGCCAGCACCACCAGCATCACCATCTCGCCCTGGTGTTCCTGCAAAGGCAGCGGGAACATGGAGGAGGAGTGCGAGAAATTCCTGCGGGATTTCACAGAGAACCCCTGTCTCCGTAAGGCGCTTCCTCAACCCTGCTCCTTTTCCCCCTGTTTTATCATTCCCATCCTTCCTAAACCTCTCCCGCTCCCAGGAAACGCCATCCAAGCTTTTGGGAACGGGACCGACGTCAACCTGTCTCCCAAAAATCCCAATCCCGCCGTGACAGCGCTTCCAAAGACGGAGAAGAGCCCAGTGCTGCCGGACGACGTCAACGACAGCAACACCGTGTACGACGCCAGCGTTATCAGCACCTGCAGCTCCCTCCAGGTACGGCCCCGCCCAGTTCCCGAAACCAGCTGGGAGCACTGGTGGGGCTGTGGGACAGCAGCTGCATCCCATGGGATGGTGGAATGTCCTGCTGGGATTCATCTGGGGGATGGAAGGATCTGGGATGTGTTTGGGGTCTGGAATGGGAAGGGATTCCCAGCCCGTCTTCCCCCTCACCTGCCAAGGTGACTCCCTGAGCCCAACTTCTCATTTGGGAGCTTGAATTCCATGGTTTTATGGGAAATCTGGAA
This sequence comes from Edolisoma coerulescens, assembly GCA_013397115.1. Classification (NCBI taxonomy): domain Eukaryota; kingdom Metazoa; phylum Chordata; class Aves; order Passeriformes; family Campephagidae; genus Edolisoma; species Edolisoma coerulescens. The sequence goes on from VWZW01006285.1 coordinate 32,227, forward strand.
AATCCGTGCTGTCTTGCCAAGCGCTGGGCTTGGGGTCCGTGTTTTGCTCCGTGGGTGGAAAAGGAATGGGAGGGAAATGGGATTGGGACTGGCCGGGTGTGTCCCGGGAATGGGAGGGGAAATGGGACTGGGAAATGGCTGCGGGTGTCCCAGGATTCCTGGCAGGATTCCCACCAGGATCACAGTGGGAGTGAGGCAGGATCCCACTGAAGCCCCTGAGCTGCCTGTGGGGACGGGATGAGCTTTTCCCAAATCTCCCAGTGCTCCATCACCTCTGAGCCCTGATTCCGACAGGGAATTTGGGACCCCAAACCCAGCACATTCCTGCCCTAACCATTCCCAATTTCTCCCTCCAGGAACAAGGCCTGAAGCCCAACAATTCCAAGGAGCAGAGCCTGTGCTACTCCGAGGTACTTGGGGGGATCCCGGGGCTGGGAATTCTTTCCCAAAGCAAACACCTTTGGGAATGACATCCCGGCTTCACCTCCCGGAGCTGTTTTCCAACTCTGGCATGCTTTTCCCTAAAAACCCGCTCCCGTCCCTCCTTCCCAGGCCCAGCTGACCACGGATGTGATGCCGGACCAGAAGACTTTCGTGGATCCCAAGGCGGGAAGCAGCTGGCACGGGGAGAGCCGGATCCTGCTCTTCATTCCCATCCTGATCCCGGTGCTGGGGCTATAGAGGGGCGGGACAGAGCGGCCGGCAGGACGGGGACGCTCAGACCACTGCCCACCAGTGCCCACCAGTGCCCCGCTCATGCCGGAGACTGGAATGCTCCCAAATCCCGGGAATGCCGAGCTCCGGAGCGGCTGGAGGACCCTTCACCACACTGGGAAACTTTGGTGGTTTTCTTCCTACTTTTCATTTTTCCCGTTTTTTTTGGTTTTTTTTTTTTTGGTCTTTTCCGGGTTGGTTTTCCGCAGCGGCTCCTGGGAAAACTCCCTGGAATGGGCCTGGAATGGGGGTCTGGAGCTGACAGCGGTGCCGGGGAGGGGAAAATTGTTGGAGAAAAGCTTTGGGAAAGGTGAATTTCAGGATTATTTGCACTGGGGCGGCCACAGGGACAACGAGGATTCTGCATGGGAACATCCCGGAGGATGAAGGCGCCGTCAGGGACTCCTGGAGCTCTTCCTGTTGGTTTTTGGGGGATTTTGGTTGGGATTTTTCCTCGGAGAGTTTCCCAATGGAAGAGAAAAGAAACTGGTGTGAAACGTGAGGTTGTGCCGATGTTTTCAATCATTTACAGGGGGAGAGGTTCCGTTTTCCTTACTTTTTTTTTTTTAATATTCAGAATTTGGGTTGGGAGTGGATTTTGACCCATCCAGGGTCAGAATTCCCTACTTTCCCTCTCCACTTTATTTCCTATATATAGCATATGGATATTCCCATATACGCAACCCTACCCATCCTGTGGCTTTTTTAATTCCCATTTTTCCCTTTATTTTCCTTCTTTATTTTTTTTTTCCGAATCCCTCCAATTCTCACAACAACTTCCAAATGTATTCCTGGAAAATTTATTTTTTTTAACGATGTCTATAATGGAAAAAAAAAAAAATCCAAAATAAACCAAGGAGAACAAACCAAGGAATGAAACAGCCCCAGAATCCAAGATCCCATAAAAATCCCAATATCCAGAGGAGGGAAAAACAGGAACCCTTCAACTGCAGGAACACCAGGATTTGGGTTGGAATTCCACAATTTCCTGTCTTTTTTCCCTGCAGGAGACAACAAACAGGGAAATGTTCCCAAGGAGCTGCCACATTCCCATTTTTTGGTGGTATTTTGGGAATTTTTAGGTGCAAGAATTTTGGATTTCAAATTCCAGCCCCTGCCTTGATGGGGTTTGGAATTTTTTTCTCTAAGACAACCTGGCAGTGCTGGAATCCCAAGGGAAATGTTGGGATTTGGGGCACACGAACAGTGAGGGGCTGGAATTCTTCATTTATTTGGGGTTTTTATTTATTTTGGGGTTTTGGGAGGGGAAATGTCAACTCCCATCCAGCTGTGCCTGTGGAAAAGGGGAGTTTGGGAATCTTGGGAGCCTGGGGATGGTAAAATTGTGGAATTCCAGAATTCCAGGTTGGGTTGGGAAGGAGCTTAAAATCATCTCATTCCAGCCCCTGCCATGGGCATGGACAATTCCCACTATCCAGCCTCGCTCCAACCTGGCCTTGGACATTCCAGGGATGTGGAAAATGGGATGGGATGATCCCTGCACTGTTTGCTGGGAGCTGGAGCTGCCAAAGAGGGGAGGGAGGGATGAACATTCCCTTTTCCAGCATGGAAAATCCGACAGGGGGATGTGGGAGTTGGCACCGGGAACATAAACACGTCCCGTCTCTCCTGGAATTCCTGCTGCAATCCCAGGCTGCTTTTTCCCAGGAAAGGGCAGCTCTGAGCCGGAGCCAGGTGTGGGGCAGCCAAAAAAAGGGATCTGGGAGCTCCACAGCAAAATTTGGGATCCCTCCTGGGGGTGATTCCAAATCCAGGTGATCCCAGCCATCCCTCATCCCAGTGTGGGCTCGGAGCCCTGAGCGCTGCTGGGATTCCTTGGGAAAGGTGCTGGAAAATCCAGCATGGATTGTGCTTCCTGGTGCCGGGCTGTTTTCCTGGGAAAGCTGGGAATGCTCCAGGCTTTTCCAGAAGGAGTAGGGAGTGCTTGGGAAGGTCAGGGAAGCGTCGCCATCCAGCAGCTGGGCACCACTGGGTATTCCTGGTATTCCCTGCTTGGGAGTGATCCATTGTGATCCATGGAGCTCCTGGGGTTACTGGGAAGTACTGGGAACAAGGATTTGCTCCAGGATCCCCTCCAGGAATGGTGATTCCAGTACTCCATCCAGGAATGGCAATTCCAGCACTGGAAGTGGGTTTTGCTCCAATACTCCCTCCAGGAATGGCAATTCCAATATTCCCTCCAGGAATGGCGATTCCAGCACTGGAAGGGGGGATTTACTCCAGGATCTTGCTCCAGGATTCCCTCCAGGAATGGGGATTCCAATATTCTCTCCAGGAATGGTGATTCCAGCACCGCCCTGTGCCAGGGTTCAGAGTCATTCCCATCCCGTCTCCTCTCAGATTCCCAAAATCTCCCCGACTCCACCCAAAACCCAACCCCTGGTGCTTCTTCCACCTCATTCCCAGCACGTTAATTACAGGAGAGGAAAATTCCCGTGCTTTATGTGGAAGCGAAAAATGCCGGGATGTAAAACCCCGGCTGCTGGGATGGATAATTAACTCCAGAGATAATTCCCTCTTCATTTGGACTCAATTACTTTCCCGATAGGAGAAAGTGCTGAGAACACAATTTTTTTTTTTTTTTTCCGGATGTGGCATAAAAAAATAACAGAAAAAATCCACTTCGAGCTTTCCCTGGGAGAGCTTTTCCTTCCTGGGAAAAAGGAGAGGAAAAATCCCAGTTAATTCTCCAGAATTCCAGCTTGGCATCGCCCTCCTGTCCTTGGAATGCTGGGTTTGGGGGGAAGGAGTGTTCTGGGGTTTTTTAGGATGGATCAGCCATGGTGGGAATGTCACGGAGTTTGCTGTGGGGAGGAATTCCTGGGAAATGAGGTTTTTTGTAAGATAATTTGGAATTTTGGAGGAGTTTAAAGGAATATTTTGTGTCCCTGGGGTCATCTCTTCCCACCCTGCACTAAAACTCCTGCAAATCTTCAAATTCCAATGGATAATTCCTTAGGAATTCCTCCTATTTCCCAGCTGGAATCTCCCATTCCCAGCCGTGCCTGGAGCAGCAATTCCAAGGGGAATAAAAAGCCATTTAACCTCTTTGGAGAGCAAAGCATTTCCTAGAATATTCCGCATAAATTCCCAAGCTTTTCCCTCCTGGCCATGTCCGGATTCCTGGGAACACTCAGGGACAGAGGTGATGGGAATTTTGGCTCCTTAAGGAATTTTTGCCTCTCCAGGTGTTTTTATTCCTTCTCCCCTGTGCCCGGGGCCATAAATTCCAGCCAGGCACTTCCAAAGGGAATATTCCAGGAGTTTTTTTGCATCCAGGTTTTTGGAGCAGTTGAAAAGTCCCCGTGCTCCTCGCAGGAAATGCCAAGCAGTGGGAGCAGGGAGGAAAAAAATAGAAGGAAAAGGGTTTTTGGGAGGGTTTTAAAAATAGCGGAACTTTGTAGCAGAAATCTGGAAAGACGTCAGAAGGGAGCCTCAAACCTGGGGGGAAAAGAATTTTCTGGAGAATCGGGATTAATGGATTGCTGGATTGGGGGTCTTGGTGTTCTGGGGTTTCTCCCGGCAGCTCAAGTCCTGAAAATCCAAGGAAAAGGGGTGAAAATGTGGGAGAGGGACAGGAGGATTTGCAGCTGTTTGGGATTGGAGAGGGAACGCCGCTGGTTCTTCATCCAGGGAATCCAGGAGAGCTGGAAAAGGGATGGAGGGACAGGACACAGGGAGTGGCTTCCCACTGCCAGAGGGCAGGGATGGATGGGATATTGGGAAGGAATTCCTGGCTGGGAGGGTGGGGAGGGGCTGGGATGGAATTCCCAGAGGAGCTGTGGATCCCTGCAAGTGTCCAAGGCCAGACCGGGATAATCTGGGATAGTGGGAAGTGTAGGGGTTGGAAATGGCTGATCCCTGAATCCCTTCCAACCCAAACCATTCCAGGATTCCATGATCTCCTTCTTCCCAAGATCCGTAACGGTGTGGAACACACCGATCCTTCCAGTGGAGGAGGCTGAAATCCCGGTAAATTCCAGTAAAACACCTGTCTGAGGCTCCTTGGAAAAACAAACCCCAGGAAAAAATGACGGCCACGGAAGCTCTCCCGTTTAACCTTCGGCCTCGGGAAGAAATCCATGAAGACGAGGAAAAGCTCCCGGGATCCACACGGGGTTAAATAAAGCCAATCATGGAATGTGCCGGCGGGAATTCCCTGCCAGCTGGGATGTTACCCCGGAGTGGGAGTGGGGGCACACCCGGCAGCCTTTTCCAGGAGAGGAATTCACAGAATCATGGAATGCTTTGGGTTCGGAGAGACCTTGAAGCTCCTCTCATCCCACCCCTGCCGGGGCAGGGACACCTCCCACAATCCCGGGGTGCTCCAAGCCCCTGGCTCTGAATTCCCTGGATTTGGGTGTCTTTTAAAGGGCTGGAAAACCGGGAAAAGCTCTCCCAAGCCTCTGCAGGGGGAGGTTTTGCTGTCGTGGCCGGGGCGAGGTCTGTGTGGAGCCCTTCCCGTGTCCTCCTAAATGATTCCGGAATTATTCAGGAATTATTCCTGCCTCCCGCTCCGGCGCCGCATCTTTGCATCCGTTAATTAAACTCGGTGGGTGAAATGAATCCCGGCCCTAATTCCCTGCCTGGATATTCATTATGGAAGCAGCAGCAGCAGCCGGGATGTCAAGGAGGATTAAACCGGGAGCTGGGAAGTCACAGGTGGCTCCAGCACGGATTTCAAACCCGTGCCTGGAAAAGCTGATGGATCCCACTGGAATCAAACCCAAAAGCATCATCCCCACTCCCGATTTCCCGGGAGCAGCCATGGAAAATTCCTTCCCAGCGCTCCCAAAGAGGGAATTCCCCCCAGGCTGGCGTTGAACTGGTCACAGTGTCCCGGTCCCTGTTTTTCTCGGGGATGAGGAATGAGGTTGGATCCGCCAGCTCCAGGAATTCTCCATTCCCAGACCTCGGGGCATAAAGGGAGCATTTTCCAGAGGCTCCTCCACCCCCTGGATGTTCCCTGAGGAGCCCCGGGAGGAACAAGGGCTCCGGTGTTTCCGCTGGCCCCGCGGCCCCGGGGTCCTCTGGATGACCTCGTGCGGTCATTCCTGGAGAAAATCAAGCGGATGGGAAGCGGGAAGGGGAAAAAAACCTTGGAATTTCCCCCCTGGATCTGCTCCCAACCCCTCCCCGTGCCTGGATGGGGCCGGCACTCCAGGACCAACCGCAACCCGGAGCGTTTGGGAATCAACCCCGCCCTCATCCCGGGGATCTGGGATGCTGATCCCGAGCCCGGCCGCATTCCCGGCGCCGGCAGTGCGGAGGTGTCCCGTTATCCCGAATTCCCGAATTCCCGGTGTCCCGGGGAGGCAGCGGTGTTTAATTAAGCGCTGAACATGACGCCGGTTTTAATTCCGTGCGTTCGGAGCTGCCCACACACCCCCCGTTGCCATGGCAACGTTAATTTGTTTTGGAGCCTCCGCTCGGATGGATTTGGGAATTTTTTTTTGTTTGTTTGTTAATCTCCTTTCCTTCCCCCTCCTTTCCCTTCCCCCTCTTCCCTTTCCATTCTTCCCATTCCCTCTTTCCCGACTTTTCCCCCCTCGTTCTCGCTCCCCCTCCGATTTCCCTGAATTAAAAAGCACCAAAAATTCCTCGCATGGAATAAAAAATTCCTTCCTTGACCCCCAGCGGGGCATCCATGTCCCACAACCTCGGATTTCCCCGGATTTATCCCAAATTATCCCAGTCACCTTCCCGAATCATGCTCCTGCTCCCAAAACATGAAGAGATCCGTGGTTTCCCTTTCCCAGTTTGAAAACTGGGAATGAACCTCTTGGAAGGCCTGGCTGTGGTGTCGGGATTCCTTGGAATGTTTGAAAGGGATTTTCCGTCTGCTGAGCTGGTGAGGGAGAGAAACAAAGGGAAAGAACCAAGGGAGAGCTCGGTCTCTCCTTGGAAAATTCCCCGCAGCATTCCAATGGATCTCTGGGCTGGAAGATGGGAAGAAGAGGGGGATGGAACATGGATCCAGGGGAAATGGGATGCAATGGAAGTGGGATGGATCCAGTGGGATAACACTCCTGGAAGCTGCAATTTTACGGCTCCCCATAAACCCTGCCCTCCCTGCATCCCTCTCCATTTCGAATTCCCTGGAAAGAGCTTCCGCTCAATTTCCGGAGCTCCTCGCGAGCAAGGCCCATAAATATTCCATGTGCTTGGAATTGGCATGGACTGTCTGGGGCTTTTCCCTTTTCCCAGGATTTGCCTTTACTTGAGCGTTTATTCCACCATTTCCTGTTCTCCTCATCCATGAAATCCAGTGGTAAAAGCCGGAGAATGCCTGGCAAAGAGATCAGTCCACAAATTTCCTTGGGAATGACGGAACACCAGCATTTGGGGCAGCTTTTTCTTTAATTAGGGTAATTAAGAGGAGCAGCTTCCAGAGCCTTCCATGTCTTATCCTGGGAGAAGCCGGGTTAGGATCCAATTCCTGGATTCGGATCCAATTCCCAGGTTAGGTTCCATCCCGGAATGGATTCCCAGCCTGGGTTATCGGAGGTTTTCCTAAAAAAAAAGGTGTTGGAACATTGGGATTTTTGCTTCCTACTCCTGGCTGGAGCAGGATTGAGCCTGGAATTCTGTCCTGCCCTACTTCGGGAGTTAAAAAACTATTCACAGATATCACAGGGAAGAGGAAAATCTGGGAATTTCTGTCCTTTCAGTGGGGCTTTGCTCCTTTCTGACAGAAAATTCCCATTTTTTGAACTCCTGAGCACCACCCCAAATCCCAGATTTTAAACCAACACGCGCCTTCACCTCCCAGAAATCCGTGGATTTGCCCAGGCCTTGTTTTTGCGTGGATTAATGATTCCAACACGGAATTTCTTGTTCCATAATGGATAAAATCCCTGTTCAGGGAGTGCCAGCCATTATTAATTAAGCCCAGCCCAAGGATTTGTTTGCTTTGATGTCAAAAGCTGCTGCTTTTCCTTTTTTTTCCTCCCTGCTTGTTAAACTTAATCAAAAGCAATCAAAAACGCTCCCCTAAATTAGAGAAAATTAATTCCCAACAAAAGGAGAAAGTCTCTAGTAGCACAAATGGAAAAGGAATTAAAAACAATCAGAGATCGGAGTCGGGGTAATTTAAATTTAAATGTCGGGTTTGGCTTTCCGGGCTTCATTTTGGAGGGGTGGGGCAGGGTTAGGATGGGTTTAAATGGTGGATTTGGTGATGGATTTAATTCTGGATGGGTTAGGAAAGGTTTAAATCCTATTTTTGGTTCTTTGGGTTAATTTTGAACAGGATAGGAAAGGTTTAAATGCTGGGCTTGGTGCTGGGTTTAGATTTGGATGGGATAGGAAAGGTTTAAATCCTGGTTTTGGTGATTTGTTTTAATTTTTGATGGAAAATGCAAGGTTAGGACAGGTTTAAATGCTGGATTTGGTGCTGGGGTTAATTCTTGGTTAAATCTGAGATAGGCCAGATTTAAATGCTGGGTTTGGTGTCATTCCAGAGTAGTTCCTGGAGGCCGGAGCTCCCGGATCCGAGTGAATTCCAGAGGCTCCTGTGTACATATTTATCCCTATTTATCCTTTATCCTCCCTGGCACCACCTGCTGCCGTGTGGGGAAAGCTGGGAAATCGCGGCCGCCCACGGGCTCCGAAATCCAGGAACGGGAGCAGGAGCAGCACCCGGGAGTTGTGCCTGGAAAAACGGGGCTTGGAGAAGGGATGTGGGGATGGAGCAGTGGCAGCCTGGATGTCAACAGCTCCAGGAGAATCAGGGAATCATGGAATTCCAGAGCAGTTTGGGTGGGAAGGGACCTTAAATCCCATCCACTTCCAACCACGACACCTCCTGCTATCCTAGGGGAGCCTAGGCTGGCCTTGGACACTTCCAAGGATCCAGGGGCAGCCACAGCTTCTCTGGGAATTCCAGCCCAGACCCTCACCACCCTCAGAGACAGGAGTTCCATCCCAATATCCCACCCAAATCTCCCCTTTTCCAGTGGGAAGCCATTCCCTGTGTCCTGTCCTTCCATCCCTTGTCCCAAGTCCCTCTCCAGCTCTCCTGGAGCCCCTTTAGGTTCTGGAAGGGGCTCTGAGCTCTCCCTGGATCTTTCTCTTCTCCAACAACTCCAAGTCTTGGCTCATCCCAGGACTCTTTTGGATTTCTGGGTCAAATTGAGCTTCTTATCCACCAACATCTCAAAATCCTTGTTCTGCGGGCAGCCTTCCCTGGACACCTCTCCCTGGGCTTGGAGCAGCCTGGGATGGTGGGAGGTGTCCCTGCCCATGGCACTGGGTGGGATTTAAGGCCCTTCCCACCCAAACCATTCCAAGATCCCACTGTGATGCGGAACCGCGAATTCGTGCTCCGAGACCGAGCTCTGGGGGATTCTGCTCAAAGGGAAAACATGACAAAATCCCTGAAATTCAGGAACAAGAATTTAATGGGAGTCTGACCCAAACTGCCACCAAAAAACCCAGCGAGGAAACATCCCAAATCCAACCCTCCTGTTGGAATTCCCCTCTCCACGGCTGCAAACCACGCTGGAACCATTGGAATATTCGCCAAGCGGGGCTTTCCAGCGCCAGACACTCAGGATAATCCATTAGGGCACCGCGGGAATTCGCTGCCACCAAGGGCCAGCCCTGGTGTCACCCGCACTCAGCGTCAGGACCGGCTCCTCGTTAGCGCCAACGCCGAACACATCCCGCTGTTTTCCCGTCTCCGGGAGAGGGGAACAAACCCTTCCTGACAGCTTGGATAACCTTTCCCTGCTCCCGTTCTCACTCGGGAAGCGCTGACGTTCTCGGCTCGGGGCAGCTGCGAAGAGCAGAGGGCGGCGGGGGGGTGGTGGGAAGTGCGGGGTTGTGCCGGCTAAAAATACGGTGAGTCTGGCACGTTCTGCCTTTTCCTTGGAATTCAAAATCCCTCCTGTGCCGCTCCAAGGGTGGCCCTAATTAGGGGTGTCAAAGTGAGAACAGATTTTTTTGGGGTGCGGGGATTTTTTTTATTCCCTATTTTCCCACCGCGGATTTTTTTTATTCCCCCTTTTCCCACCACGGATTTTTTTTTGGGGGGGTGGTTTAGCAGCAAATCGCTCTCGGAATGAGGGGAATGGATTCCCAGAGGGCAGGGATAATGGGATTTTTGGGAAGGAATTCTGCCCTGTGAGGGTGGAATTCCCAGAGGAACTGTGGCTGCCCCATCCTGGAAGTGTCCCAAACCAGGCTGGAATAATATGGGATAATGGAAGGTGTACCAGTGGAACAGGATGGGATTTAAGGTCCATTCCCACCCAAACCACTCAGGAATTCTATTCCTGGTGCCTTTTCCTGCTCCAACAATCCACTGGGAGGAGGGCCAGGAGCCTTCGTGATGTCCTTGGGGAGGAAAAGCCCCCAAACAAAGCCAGAGCTCATCTGTTAATTGCGTTTTAGCGGCAAATAATTCCATGAGTCAAAGCCACGGATTGACTCAATCCCGTCCTTCTGCGGGGGCTGAGGATCTAGGGGTTGTTTATTCCCATTAAATTCCTGCTGCTCCTGCCAGGGGATGTGGGGAGGAGGTGCTGGGGGGGCCCACAAAATCTCCTTGGGACCCCAAAATTTGGGTCAGATTCGGGGTTTTGGGGCTGTTTGGGGGGGAACCCAATGCCTGCAGCATCCCTGGTCCCCAAATCCTTGTCCTTTTTCCACATCTTCGGGATGCAAATTCCCAGCTTTGGGGTCCTCCCATGACCTCCCTCATCCGGAATCAGCCAGTGAGAGCTCAGACCCTTCTGGAATTGCCTCTTTTCCCCTTTTTTTTCCCTTTTCTGACTCGGGTGACTCACGCAGCTCCTCCAGCGAAATCTTTTCCTCGGGGGAGCCGCGAAATCCGTGGCGACTGAGGAACAGCGGAGCTGTTGGCAAATTCCAGCCTGAGAATCTGGCCCGCGATTTTTTCAATTAAGCTTTTCTTTTCTAGGTTTTTTTTTTTTGTGTGTTTTGTGGGGTTTTTTTTCTCTCTCTCTCTCCGAGAGGCGAATTAATTGATATTTGCTCAGTGTGTCAAAATAGCTGCGGTGCGTTGGAGTGCCGCGCTCGGATCGGGAAGGGAAGGGAAGGGAAGGGAGGGAAGGGAGGGTGACTCAGTGGGAAGGGAATTAAAAGCAGCAGCTCCTGCTCAAGGCCAAGCTCAGTTCTGCTCTGAGGAACGCGAGGGGAGCACATGGATTGCAGGGAAGCTGTTCCCAGGAAACTGGTTTGGGGGGATTCACCTCATTTTCCCTCTGTCGGACTGCAGGGGAGGGGTTTCATGGAAAAGTTGGAGGGCAGGGTTGGGGCAAAGTGGGGAGCGGCTGGGGTGGAATTCCCGGAGAAGCTGTGGCTGCCTCATCCCTGGAAGTGTCCCAGGCCAGGTTGGAGCAACCTGGGATCATGGGAGGTGTTGTGGTTGGAAGTGGATGGGATTTAAGGCCCATCCCAACCCAAACCATTCCAGGATTTTGTTTTCCCATCCCTCTGTGGGTGCTGCAGGAACAGCCCCTGAACACCGGGAATTTGCTGGGCAGGAGGGTCTGGAGTGCCAGGACACAGGGAATGGCTTCCCACTGCCAGAGGGCAGGGAGAGATGGGATATTGGGAAGGAATTCCTCCCTGTGAGGGGCTGGGATGGAATTCCCAGAGGAGCTGTGGCTGCCCCTGGATCCCTGGAAGTGTTCAAGGCCAGGCTGGATCACCCTGGGATGGTGGGAGGTATCGGGATTGGAAATGGATGGGATTTAGGTCCATCCCAACCCAACCCATTCCATGATTCCATGATCTTCATCTTCCATGGAGGATGGGGAGGGGCTGGGCTGCTGGATTTGGGAATGCCATGGATCCCACCCTGGATGGCTGGATGAGCACATCCTGGGATTTGTTTGCTCCATGGGGGTAAGTCCCCAGTGAAGCCCCTTGGAAACTTTAATTCCATTCAAGATATTAATTAAGAATTTATTAATTACATTATTTTAGCTCACCTGGGGCATCCTTGGCCTTACCCGACAGCAGGAAAATCTCTGGATATGTTTAATTCCAGCTTTCAGGCTCCCATTGAAGAAAGCCAGAATTCCCCGGTTCCAGGGGTTCCGACATTCCCAATTAAATCCCTTTTTTCCCCATTCCCTCCCTCCTCCCGCTCCGCTCCCATTTATATCCCCTCATTTGTCACCTCAATCAGTTCCCGATGTCCCACCGGGGCCGCGGAGTTAAGCCCAGGATTAGGGGGAGTTTAACTGGATCGCCCTCCCACCATCAGCTCCGATAAAACTTCACGGAAAGATAAAAAATCTCCTGGGGTTTTACGGAACAAAAAGGGGCCAGGGAGGGGACCGGGATCACTTTTTCCACCTCCCATTCCATTTTTTTTTTGAATGTTTTTCCGGTTAAATTCTCTGCCAAGCTGCGTTCGAGGCTGATTAAGCAGGGGAGGGAGGATTTCTGGGAGCCGCGTTATCCCATTTTTCCGTGTGTAAGCACTCGCTGGCTGCTGCTCTCGGCCTCTTGCCGCGATTCCCCCTGACAGGAAGATGAATTGGGCTCCGGCCGGGGAGAAAATAACATTTATTTCCCATGGAAAATGTGCTGATCCGCGGGAGAAGCGGGAGCGGGGAGGTCAGGACGGGGGAGCAGGGACAGGAAGGGAGGGATGCACCTGGATTTGGGATCCTTGAATGCGGAACCCTTGGATATCCCGATTTAAGGGAACATTCCAGGCACCAGGAATGTGTTATCCCGGTTTATTGGCTCAGATGGAACATCCCTGATGATCTCCAGGCACCGGGGATGTCTTTCCAGCCTGGAATTTCCATGGGAATGTGCAGTGGGGTTTTTTTGGGGGGGCTGTGGCCCCTCCAGCCTCTCCCATCCCGAATCCCCATCCCATTGTGCTCATCCCATCCCGTTTTCCCAGCACACAGAGAGGATCCTGCTCTCCTCATCCCACTCCTTTTCATCTGGGAAATACCAGGGATGATGGAGGGCTTCCAGAGGGATCCAGGATGGATAGGAGCTCATTGAGGCCGCCTGGCTCTGGAAAAATCTGGGAATGATCCCAATTCCCTCATCCTCCACTACAGAGCCCCAGATCTTCCCCTGCCTGGGAGCTCTCCCAGCCCACAGCAAAATTCCCAGGAAAAATTTGCGCCCATGGAAGTGCCGCCGCTCCAGAGGAACACGAGGAGCTGCTGGATCCAGCTGAGTCTTACAGGAAAATCCAATCAAAATCTGGGAAAATCTGCCCTTTTCCTGTTGGTTTTACTCCTCTCCCTTGTCCCCGGAGCTGTTCCTGGTGGGAAAAAAACCCCAGCTAATCATTAGGGTGGGAATTGTTCCCATTCCTGTCAAAGATAATCCTGGTTGGGTTTGTTCCTGGTGCTTTTGAATCTTTCAGGTTCTTGGGCCAAATTTTTCTTCTCCTGAAGTGACATTTGGGGGAGAAAAGTGGGGGAAGTGTGAAAGGAGGAGGCGGAACAAAGGAAGGGAACGAAAATAGGGAAAATTGGGGGTGGATAGTGGGGAAAGGAGGAGGGGAGGGTTTGAGGCTCTTGCGGAGTGAAATCCCCATCCCAAAACCCCCCAAGAAACAGGGAAAAGGAAGCAGGGAAGGTCCTTGACCCCACAAAGAGGATCCCACTTGGAATTGAGGAGCAGGGAATGGGGCTGGAGCATTCGAAGGGGGAGGTCGGGGTTGGAGCATCCCTTGGAGCTGGGAACGTCGGGGCTGGAGCATCCTTGGGGACTGGGAATGTCAGGGTTGGAGCATCCCTGGGGATTGGGAAAATGTGGGGGAAAATGGGGAAAAAATGTGGAAAAATGTGGATTTTTGGCCACTCGGTGCGTTCCTGGCAGGGGAAGGGGTGCGGGGCTGGAATCGGCGCTAATCCAGAGATGAAAATCACCCAGGAGTGACCCAGCAGCATCAAGAGATGAATTAATTACCGGCGAATCGCTAATGAGGCGTCGTGAGTCAGCAGCGGTTTGATCTCGGGCACAGCGAGGAAGGAGCTGCTGGAAAAGGGTTTGGATTGAAGTCGTTGGAAAAGGGTTTGGATTGGAGCTGTTGGAAAAGGGTTTGGATTGGAGCCGTTCCAGCNGGAGCCGTTCCAGCCCCGCCATCCCAGGGGGGTGGGGACGGGCCGCGATTGCAAATGAGGCTCCTGGAGCATCCCAAAACCCGTTTCCAAACGGAGCATCCCAGACCCTTTGGTCCACATTCCCAACCCCGTGGGATGTTCGGGATGGCACTGAGTGACCCCAAGCCATCCCAAGCCATCATTCCCACCTGGATCTGCTCCAGCTCGAGATCGGGAAAACCCAGCCTGGGCTTGGCATGACTGAGCAGGGTTCTGGGTGTGAATCCCACACCAAATATTCCTAAAATTATCCCCTAAATCCCCTCCCAGCGCTGCCCTGAGCCTCACCCGGAGAAAATCACGGAAAATCCAACATTTCAAAACCCCGAAAGCGGCGGCCGAGGGAGGGGAGGATCCTTTCAGCCGGGTAATGGCTCGTGGCTGACAAGGAGCCTCTGTTCTCCTCCTCAGAAAAGCTTTTAAGAGCCCCGGGAAGGACGGGCAATTACGGGAAGGTTCTCGCTCTCCGCGGGGCGTTGGGAATCGCTCGTGGATGTTTTGCCGAGCAGGGGAAAAAAACCGGGATTTTGGAGAGAGGGAAAAGCAGCGCGGTCGGCCCCAGCCCCTTGGGGTTAATGGAGCTCTGTAATTAGCACTGCAATTAACGCTGCTCATCGCGGGGGGGGGGGCGTCCACAGAAATCCTGGAGAGATCCAAAGGGAGGAGAGGGGAAGGAATTTTGGGGTCAGGCTCAAAGGGCGAGCGTGGCCGTGCCTGTGGCCTTCTGGAGGGGCTGGTGGCACTGGGGACACCTCCGGCCACCAGTCCCCTCCCCACAGGGACATCTGAGGTCTGGCAGGAATTTCAACCTCCACCAAACCTTTCCCGGGATTTTTCCCAGCTGGAAGTGGGTCAGGGCATCTCCCAGAGCCGGGACTTGAGCATGAATTTTAATTCCTGCTGCTCAGAGCTGCCGTCCTGATTTATTCCAGGGATTTCCAACCTGCCGGAGCTGCTCCCGGGATCCCAAAGAGCTGGAGACTCCCGGAACATCCCAGGAGAGCCGGGATTCCAGAGTCCGGAAAAGCCCCTCTTCCTTCCCTGTCCATCACCCCGGCATTGGCGTCATTCCCGATTTCCTGCCAGCGGGGAAAGTGGGATTGGGGGATTTTTCCCCCCTCCTCCCACGCTGCGGTTTTCTGCATGGCTGGGAATTGTGGCTGTTTCCGTGTGTTTTCACCGGAATCCTAATTCTGGGAAAAAAACCTTTCCATATGGAGCTGATTTAATTCCTTTTCCCTTGGCTCCGCTTTCCCTTTTCCAGGATGGAGCTGAGGGTCAAAATTCCCTGTGAATCCCTGAGACTCCTCACAGAGAGGAAAAGTGGGAGCAAACAAAGCTTCCTGGAGCCTGGATGAGGGGTTTTTTTCGGGATCAAACCACCCTGCCAATCTGCTGCCGCCATCCCTGTTAATTCCACGTGTGAGCTGTTTTTCCAGGGAATTTCTTGCGTCACCGGCATCCCAGCAGGGCTCCATCCACCTCCTGCTGCTCGGCCTTTGCTTGGAAAAGGTGATAGATGCTGTTCCCTCTGCCAGCCCCTTCCCACACGGATCCTGTCGCTTCCCAGGAGCCGGAAAAATCCACAATAATTCCCTGCGTCACCTTTGCTGGGGCTGCCAAGGCCCAGGGAAAAAAAAAAACTGCGGAAAAAGCTGTGGAAAAAGCGGGATTTCATAAAATCCTGAAGGTCAGGGAAGCTGTCAGGAAAACAGTGGTGTGATGATCCTGAAAATAAGCTGGAAAAACAAGGATAGGGCAGAGGGAAACCGGGAGCAACAGCAGCTTGTGGGGCCAGGGGAAAAATACTCCTGGGATGTGCTGGAGGACAAATTCCAGGAAAAAAATTGGATCCAGATGGCCAGGGCTGGATGTTGGGGATGGGGAATTGTCCTTCTGGATCCAGATCCAGCTGGAACGTGGGAATTTGGTGTTTATCCCTGATTATTTCCATGCGCTGGGGATTATTTATCCCACCAGGAGAAGGTGGATGCTCTTTTCCAGGCAGGATCAGCCCTTCGCCCTCCTCACTCCATGGATCTCCGGTGGGTGGATAATGAATTCCTGCTGGGCTCTGAAATTCCCGCTCCCGAGAAGAATTGCAGGAGCAGGGAGGTTTCTTGGCTCCGAGCCCATGGAATTCCTGCTTAAGGCACAGTTTTCCAGGGGGGCTGCTCCCGCCTCTTCCAGCAGTGCTGGGATTCGGTGGTGGATCCATCCGAATTCATTGGAATTTGGTGGCGGATCCATCCAAATTCACGGGGATTTGGTGGCTGATCCATCCGAATTCACTTATTCCGCCACTCCCAGGGCTGTGACATCCATGAAAAACAGGCCCAGGAAATCATTGATCCCAAAGTTGGTGCCAAGGAGCCTCCGGGAGCTGGCAGGCAGCACTTGGAATGCCGAGAGCACATTCCCGCTCCATGGCCACATCCCGAGGGCTGCAGAAAGGGCTTGGGAATTCTTTAATTAATGTGATTGATGTCCCTTCCCTTGATTGAGTCCCCGGAGCTTCGGGAATCCGTCAGCGGGAACGGGCGGCATCGACCTCCGTGTCCAACCTGGAATCCCGGTGGATGCGGGGCGGTAATGAGGGAAAATCCCACTGGAAAAGCAGCCGGAGCTTACCTGGATGGGCAAAACGCAGCGGGAATGAGGAGCAGGGATCCCTGTGCCATCCCTGATCCATCTGGGGCAGCCGGGGTGGATCCAGAGGATCCCAAAGGAGCCAAAAAGCAGGGATGGACAAGGAGCTGAGTAGCCAAAAGATGGGATTGGCTTAAAACCAAGGAAGCAAAGCCAAGCCGGGTCCTTGGGAGCTGAGGAAAAATGAGGGATTTGTACCTTAGGATGAGGAGAGGAGCTCTGGAAGCTCCTGGATTTTCGGGATCCCAGCCCCATTCCTGCATCCTGCGGGAGCCTTTCCCTTCCCCAGGCTCCAGCCCCATTCCAGAGCTCCCAGCTGGGTTTTTTCCCCTTGTTTTTAGGGATTTGGGTGAGTTTCTCCTCCTTCTCGATCCTAATAAAAAAGAAGTGGAAATGGAATTAAAGCCAAAATCTTTGGAGAGGGAGGATGGAACGAGGCAATTATTTTGTGCTTGGAAATTATTCCCTAATTGTGCCAGGAGCTGTGTCCAAAGGGAACCGATAAAGGGGATTTAATTGGATTTGGGAAGGGAAGGAGAGCGGAACGAGCGGGAGAGCTCAGCTTGTGGGATGTGCTGGAGCTCGGAGTGTCCCAGCAGGAAAATTTGGGATTGAATCGATTGATTTGCGGGGCTCTGAGCAAATTCCCTGGGACTGCGCCCCAGCCTTTTCCCCAGGGATCTTCCTGGGATGCGGGGGAGCCTTTGGAGCAGCCTGGAGCTCTCTTCCGTGTAGGAATGGTGTCACCTGGATCCAGGGATCACTGGAAACGCCCTGATTACAGAGAGGGGAAACTGAGGCAGACGTGGATCATGCGAATATCCAGGAAAAGGCAGGAATGAGACAGGAATCTGCCCCCCCAGGCAGGTGTGGGGGGAATTTTGGCCCTGGGTTTGGAATTTCTGGGAAGTTCTGAGGAAGGGGCTGGGAAAGAGGGAGCGAAGCATTCCCAGAACACCCAAGGGATGTGCAGGAATCGCCTGGAAATCCCCCTTTTCCCACTGCTCCTCATGGAATAATGGATGGGAATCAGGAATAACAACAACTCCCAAAGGCTCGGGAATTCCCATATGGGGATTTTCCCTCTCCCAGGGATCACCTCATCCTCACTCGGATCCCACCTGGACCCTGCCTGGATTTTCCTCCACTTCCATCTTTCTTCCACACTCAGATCCAGCAACCTGAAAAACAGGAATTGCTCCACTCCCATCCTGTTGGAGCAAGGGGCAAATCCAGGCTCTGGAAAACAACTTTAATGAATTTTCACCTTTCCAGTTGTTAATTCCCAACAGCTCCACTTGGAGCACGGAGCAATGGAGACTCCAGAGGTGGAGATTCCTTCCCATCCTGGGATTTAAGGAGCAGGAACTCCGAGCAGGAAGAGCAGAAGAGGCTGCATTATTTAAAAATGAGCCCGTGAATAATTTATCCAAGGATTCTGTGCACATTGGACGATATTCCATTACAATATTCCATTAAAAAATAAATCAATTACAATTTACAGGAAAAAAAAAACATCCCTTCCCTGGCTCACGGAAAAACGCTGCAGAGGCAAAGAATATTCCCGTTATTCCCAAAATACGGGAGAGGTTTAAATAAGGATCTCCTGGAATAATCTGGAGCTTCTCCTTGGAGCCACGGAGGGGAGGGAGATTCCTTTTCTCCAATAAAATTCCTCCCCTGTTTTGGGAAGGGCAACTTTGAACCTTCTGGGGATCCGGGATTACGGAATATTGAGGGAGTCGGCTGGAAATAGCCATAAATTTACATTTCTTCCCACTCTGCTCCTCTCCCGAGGTTTTTTGGGATCAGGGATATTTTTCCCCCTAAACTGGCTCCCTTTCCATCCAGCCCCCTGTTCCAGGGAGAGATTCCGAGTTTTCCTGGGATCAGGAATGGTTTTTCCCCCTAAACTGGTTCCTTTTCCATCCAGTCCCCTGCACTAGGGAGAAACCCCGAGGTTTTTTGGGATCAGGGATGGTTTTTCCTCCTAAACTGCCTCCTTTCCCCTATAAATGTAGAGCAAACAAGAAATTCCCGGGAACAAGTGGTGGGAGCAGCTTCCGGCCGTGACCCGCAGCACTGGGAATGTGTTCCCAATAATCAGCTGGTGTTTATTTAATGGACAATAATTCCTTGCTAAGCTCCGGCGGAACGCGGAGTTAATTAAAAATGGCTTTGGAATTGCTCCTCCCGGGCGGAGATTTTGTGTTATCCAAGGATTTTTTATTAATATTCCTTTCCCCTTCTCTTCCCTCCATCTCTGGCCCTGCTGCTGGTTTTATCTTTTCCTTGGAATCCTGGGGCTGTTTCCAGCTGGATGCCCATGGAAGGTGGGCAGTGGAGGGGGTTTGGGTTTAAAATCCTGGGATTTGGGCAATTTTCCCTCTGGGAAATGGTGAAATTTTGCCTCTTTTTTTCCTGGGATTGGTGCAGGATGGAGGGGTTGGGTGGGATCACCAAAGGCTGCCCCAGGAGGGAATTCCAGCCCCTTTCCCTGCATCCTTGCTGGGATTTGGGGATGCTGGTGGAGACTCCTGAGTGTCCCATCCCAAAAGGCAGGAATGGGGGGAGATTTTGGGAAAACCGAGGCTCATGGAGCCCATCCAGGTTGGCACTGAGAAGGTTCCAGCTGTGTCCAAAACCCTGGTGGGTCATTCCCAGGGTGATCCCTCCGGGATCAGCATTCCCAGTGACACATTCCTGTTCTAGGCTCCCTTGGAAGTGTTTTATCCCATAAATCCCCACAGGGATGCCTCCATGGAGCGTTCGGCCACGGAATATTTCCACCTCCTCATTCCCTCGGAGTCTCCAGGCCGGGAACATCCCCCTCTGGAATATCAGCAGCTCCATCACCGTCGGGCCGTGAAATCGGAGCTGAGGAAGTGCAGCTGGGAATAATCCACCTCCAACCTGCTGGGAATTCCCGTGGATCCCGCGGGAAGGAGGCCGCGGCTCCGCTCGGGATCATCCCGCTCCCGTTTCCTTGGAGCAGCCTCTTCATCCCGGCGGATCTGATTCCTCCTGATGCTCCCTAATGGCTCCGAGTGGTTTTTCCCTCTCTCCTTTTATTCCCGTCTCCTCTTGTTTGGATCAGGTGTTGGCTGTGTTATCCCGCTGGTTTTTTTTTTTCCTCAGGGATTTTTACGGCTTTTTCAGAGCACGGGGCTGGGATTGAAACCAGAGGAACCCAAAAAATCCAAGCAATGTCCCCAAGCAGAAATTTAGGAGAAGTTTTGACCCAAGATCCCCATAAATCCAGGTTTATCCCAATAAAAACCAGCCCCCCCTTGCCACTTCCTGATATCCAAAGAATCCGTGAGGGGAAAAAAAAATCCCATTTTTTCCTCCTTTTCCTTCCACTCCAGGGAGAAGAAAAGGAACAAAAAACCCGTTCAGGCTTTTTTTATCCAAACACTTTCCAAGTTAATTTCCAAAAGCTGGGAACACTCAATAGTTTTAATTAAGCTACTGCCTGGGGAAATGTAATTTGTGCAGCCAAAGCCTCTCACTTTCCTCAGATAGGGATCTCACTCCGGGAAACGCGGATGGTTCCAGCAACGTTGACTCCAGGGATTTGATTTTATTCCATTTTATTCCATTTTATTCCATGTTTTATTTTATTTCACCATGGAAATCCTGCTTTTCCCAGTTATTTCTGGCTGGCCGGGTTGTGCTGCTGGCAAGGAGAACCCAGATTTTTCCAGGGATCATGCGGAGACCGTGTGGAAACAGCTCGTTCCCCGAGACTTCAAATCAATTAATCCCAAATTTGATTTCCCCCCTCAGCAGCCATCCAGGTTTAATTCCAGATGGGAACATGGAAGACGCTCCAGGATCGTTGGAAATACCACACTGGGGTTGGGATTGGTTGGGTTTTTTTTCCTGATGGGATTTGCTGATTCACTGGAATTAATTAAAGTGATCCAGGAGCAGGGAAAATCCTGGATTTGCGGCGTTCCACAGGCCAGCAATCCCACTAAAAACTCGGCTCTGCTCCTCCCCGGGCCTTGTCCTGCTGCAGTTCCCAGCTTTTCCGGAGGCTGCCAAGGAAAGGGTCATTTCTGGGAATATTTTTAGCCCTGGCACCTGCCCATGGAGAAGGAAGGTGGGATTTGCCAGCTGACTCCAGGCGGGATTCGGGAGCAGATGGAGCTCCTGGGCTGCTGACAGGGCTGTGAGGAGAAGTTTGAATTCCAATTTTTGGGACCGTTGGGTGCTTTTCCCCACAGATTTCTCCTTCCTTTTCATGGAAGCAGCGGCGCTCGGGTTGGATTCCGTTTGTTTTCCCAGCCAGGAGCCTTCGGGGCAGAGCCACAGGGATGGGAATTGCGATCCGGGAGAATTCCTCAGGAATTCACCCATTCCAAGTGCATTTCCTTGGTGCTTTTCCCATCCAAGGAAAATTGAGTTTAAAGGCTCCTGCTGGGATTGGTTGGAGCTTTAGGATCCCCCTTTCCATGGAGTCATTTTTGGGGGGGAAAACAGGAGCTCTGGGAGTCCCTAAAATCAGATTTTGAGCCTAAATTCAGTTCAAAAAATCCTCAAAAACAGAGCCCGGAGCATCCCTGCAAGTTATCCGTGGCCAGGGAGAGCGGGAGACACCCTCAGGAGCGATCCCTCTTCCTAGAACGTCTCCCAGTCCATAAATACTTCCCAAAAAAAGCGGGACAAAGCCTAATGTGTCAAAGATTGGATGGAGGATGTGTTATGGCGTTCGCAGCAATCCCGTCTGGGGGAATTTATGGCATCCATAAATTCCCTGCAAAAGGAGGCTCCACTGCCAGATGGAGGAGTTCTCCCTCTGGAATCCCGATGGAATCGCCTCCACTGCTCCCTCTCCACCAGTCCTGGGTGCCCCATTCCCAACTCTCGCCTGGTCCTTTCCAGAACTCATCCCAGTGGGAATGGGATGAGGGAATTGCCTTCATGGGATGTTCCCAGGGGATGGGGCTGGGCAGGGAGGGTGGTACGGCCACCTCTGCTCCTGGTGGCCATCGGGATGCTCCAAGGGTGACATTCCAGGGATAATGGGCAAAAGGAAGGGATGAGGGCTGGGAATTCCAGCTGCTGGATGAGCTGGAACTCCCCCACTCATGGATCTGGAACCGATGGGAGCAGCAGGCTCTGGAAGGGGTTAAAGGAGGAGCTGGAGCACCAGGGAGATCAAAACTATGAAAAAAATCAGAATTTGTTCCCAAACTTGATGTATTCCGCAGCAATTCCGGCCCAGAGCCTGCACTGAACTTCCCGGTTCTTTATGGAGGTGACATTTGCATGGAAATGGGATCGGAGAGCGCTTTTAGGGGAGCGCGTTCCCAGCTGTTCCTGCTGCCGGATGACCTGGATGGATCATCGGGATGAGCTGCATCCGTGGGAGGTGGGAAGGGAGGATGGATGGGATGATCCCTGCTCCTTCCCATCCCTGACTCTGCTCCCGGCACCTCCTCCCTTCCCAAACCCCCTGGAAAACCCCAAGCCCTGAGCTGATCCTTTCCCACATGTTCCAGCATCAAACTTTGATTTAATTCCGCGTTTTCCCCTCATTCTCTCCTGGCTTTTCTGCCCCAAAAATCACCCTGGCCAAGTGCTGCTTCCTCTCCTTCCCTCCTCATTCCCAGCCCCATTTTTTCCCCTTTTTCCCTTCGTTCCTGCATTTTCAGCCCCCTCACCTGGAAGCTGCTGAATTCCCTGGTTTTTTTCTGAGGAAATTTGGCCTCGGCCCCATCATGCTGAGCCATTTTTAAATCACATCCTCTCGTTATTTACACTTCAGAGCCAGTTGTGTTTTTCCATGTCCTCTTCCCATTGATTTTTGGGGAGGCAGGAAAGGAGCTCAATTATTCCCCACAAACCCACGGATTTTATCCGCCCCGGGTTTGGGGTTTTTATTTTTTATTTTTTGTGTGTGTGTGTTTGGCATTTTTAGAAAATCAATTCCCTGCGGTTGGGTTTGTTCAGGCTCCGGGGCCGACGTTTATTCCAGGCATATCCATCCAAACCATTATCCCGGGTTTATCTCCGGCCCGAACATTCCCAAACCCTCCTGGTTGGGTTTTGGATGCCCCCATCACCGTCCACCATGGGACAAAGATTAAAAAAAGAGGGAATAAAGCCAAATTATCCCAAATAAATGAAGATCACAAGCCCTCGGAGCTCGGGATGCTCTTCCCAGATTCCCACCCCACTTTTCCCACAGATTTCGGGGCCGTTGGAGGATCCAGGCGGGGCAGGGACATCAGTGGGGACATCAGCGGGGGCAAAGGACAGCCAGTGCTAAATAAAGTTCCCATTATCCCTGGGCAGGAGGAGGGAGGGAGGGAGGGAGATTGGCCAGGCCGTAAATTTTCGGAATTGCCCCCAAAAAGCTTCTCCGGGGAGCAAATCCGAGGGAGCGGCCGGGCTGGCTGCAGATAATGGATTCCTGATTAATTAATAATGCGCCGTGATGGAGGCTTCTATCGATCCCTTGCTATGAACCTGACCCCCCTCCATGAATAAAACATGGACAAAAAATGGGATCGGAGCGTGGGGTGATCCCGAAATGACCAGGATGGATTGCTGGGCTGTGGGAATTGCAAATGGATGGCAGCACCTGCCTGGGATCCCACAGGACTGGGTGTCCCCAGGGCCTGGGGTGGGGACAGCAGGGTGGGGACCGTGGGGTGGAGACAGCGGGGTGGGGGTGGCACTGCTCAGCCCTGGGAAGGATTGGAAGGATCCCTAAAAACAGGGATGGAGTGGGAATGCCTTTCCCGGTTCATTTGTGTCGTGGCAGCCACACAAGTGCCACCATTGTCCCTTTAGGGGCTCGTTAGGGATGCTCAGGAGGTGCTGGCTCTGATCCATCCATGCCTCTCCCTCTCCTGGTTTCCTTCCATCCATCCATCTATCCATCCATCCATCCATCCATCCATCCATCCATCCATCCATCCATCCCTCCATCCCTCCATCCCTCTCCCTCTCCCGGCTATTTTAACCCCTCATGGAAAATCCGTCCTCAGCCACTCCACAGCTCCAAGTTTTATGGCAAAGCCACAAAAGGTCTGAAGCCTTGGATTGCTCTTCCCACGCTCCAAACTTGGCCTATTTTGGGGAAAATGGGATCCAGGGGCAGGATGGGGACCAGCAGCAGGATGGGATCTAGGAGAAAGGTGGCTCTCACCTCTGGAATTCTCGGGGAGGGCTCAGCTCCTGCTGCTTCCCAAAAAACCCGGACTGAATCCTCCTGTCCCTGCCGTGGCATTTGATTCCTTAATCAGGGGGAGATCCACAGAGGGAACGAATTTATTGTGGGAATGATTGGTTAATGCGCAGCCAGGCGGCTCCGTGACCTTAAAATCTGCCCATGAGCCGGCAAAGGGAAAAAAAAATGGGAGAAGAAGAAGAAAAGTCTCGGGAAGCCTTTGCTGGAAAATGGAATTGGTTTTTTTTGCCATTTCCAGGCTGTTTTAACTCTGCCCTCGAGGTCAATCCCTCCGGAACAACCTTTTCCTCCAAGAAAATGTCACAGCCAGGGCTGGTCCCAGCAGGAATTCGGGATCAGGGGGCTCCGTTAGGGAAGTTCAATGCCAGGCAGCTGGAAAAATGAGGAATATCCCTGGTGGGATGCAGGGAGAGCCCCCAGGACGCTCCCAGGGCTTGGCACGTCCAGGGAGCAGCCGGGATGAGCAGGCTCAGCCTCCCTGGGGTGTTTTCCCTGTGCTAGGGGTTTGTTTATCCCAATTTCTCCCGATTTTTCCCCATTTTCCCCGATTTTCCCCGGTTTATAACCGCCCCCCTCCTGCTGGATCTCCCACCTCAGCGCCGGCGGTCAAAAAAGGACGGGATGCGTTTCCATGGCAACAACTCCCGAAATCCGAGCTGCTGTCCCTGTCCCCGCTCCCGGCCGGATCCGTCCTCATCCCGGGATTCCCGATCCTATTCCCAGCCTCCCAGGATGCGGATCCAGGTCTGATCCTCTTTGGAGCATCCCCGGCCGCCTTCCTGCTGCTCTTGCCCCTCTCGGGCACCCTCGCCAAGGGCTCTGTGTCCCCTGGGTGTCCCCCGGCTGTCCCCTGGGTTTTCCCTGCTCTCCTTGTCCCCTTTGGGTGTCCCCTGATCCCTCTGTGGTGTCTCCTGGGTGTCCCTTGTTCCCTCCAGGTGTCCCCTGTTCCCCCGGGTGCCCCCAGGTGCCCCCCGATCCCTCTGTGGTGACCCCTGGGTGTCCCCTGCTGCCCCGGCTGCCGCAGAGGGGACACTTTGTCCCCTGTCCGGACCAGCTGCAGCTTCCCTTGGATGGAAACCTCGGGAATAATCCCAAATAAAAGCCGGGGCTGTGCGAGGTCCCCGGGCCGGGGTGGCCGTGGCTCGGCTGGAATATTTCAGGGGGGTGACAGGGAGGGGGTGGCAGGGACCTTGCGGCGTGTCCTTGCCGGGATGAGGGAGATGGATCTGGCGCTTCCCGGGAGCAGCGAGGCCCTGACGTGACAGCGGTGACGGATGGGCCCTCCCTGCCCCCGCCGGTTACCGGGAAGGCTTTGAGTCTGTAAATATTCCCGCAGCTGTCACCTCCCTCCGGGAGGTCTGGTTTAACAAAGCTGGGCTTAGGGAAGGGATGGACTGGGAGGAAATGGGGGTTTGGGAGCGTTTCCTGCTGGGGCGGGTGGGGACATCGCGGAGCGGGCAGTGCAGGGGCTCTCCTGCCTCAGCTGCCTGGAGCTGCTTCCTCCTGCATCCTCCTGCATCCCTCCGGATCCTTCTGGATCCCTCTGGATCCTCCTGCATCCCTCTGGTTTCTCCCCAATCCTTCTGCATCCTCCTGCATCCCTCCTGATTCCCTCTGGATCCTTCTGAATCCTCTTGCATCCTTCTGATTCCTCCTGCATCTCCCTGCATCCTTCTGCATCCTTTTACATCCCCCTGAATCCTGTATCCTTCTTCATCCTCCAGCGTCTTCCTGGATCTTCCTGCACCCTCCAGAATCCTCCTGCATCCCTCTGCATCCTCCTGATTCCTCCAGCGTCTTCCTGAATCCTCCTGCATCCTCCAGCACCCTCCTGCATCCTCCTGATTCCTCCTGCATCCCCCTGTATCCTCCTGTATCCTCCAGCATCTTCCTGGATTTTCCTGCACCCTCCGGAATCCTCCTGAATCTTCCTGTGTCCTCCTGGATTCCCTCTGCACCCCCCTGAATCCCCCTGATTCCCCCTGAATCCCCCTGATTCCTCCTGATTACTCCTGCACCCTCCCCCTGCACCTCCCTGGGATCTGCACCCCTTGGAATGCCAAATTCCCACCCAGGGCTGGAGGCCGGGGTGAAGAAATCCCCTTCCGGGTGTTCTCCAGGTGGGGAAATTCCTCAAAACCCCCCCAAAAAAATCTCTTCCCCCAGGTGATGCCGGGGCCGTGAGCAGAGCCGGGAGGGGGAATCGGGCTAGAAAGGAGCTGGGAAAGGAGGAAAATTCCTTATCTGGGGTTTAAAGGGAAATGAAGAAATTAAAAATCAGAAGGAACAAAAAAAACCCCAACAAACCCAAGGAACAAATGGAGATCTCTGGGAGGGGAGGGGAATTGATAAACAGGAGCTTATCAGGAGGCAAAGCTGATAAGGAACAGCTCCTCAGATCCGGGCTGGAGCTCGCAGAGGGCAGGGAAGGGAATGGGATCCTCGGGATTTGGGAAGGGCTGATAAGGGCCCGCAGTTACTCAGAAAACTTCATTTAAATTTAAAAAAAAAAAATCCCCTTTTTTGTCTTCAGCCCCTGAACTTCCCGGGCTGCGGCTCAGGGGAATGAGGAGAAGGAGAATCCACCCCTGGAGCTGCTCCCTGGGAACAGAGCTCCCAAGGATTCATTGGGAATTCTCTTTTAAGGTGGTTTCAAGCACAGGATCCTCCTCAATCCATCCTGCATCCTGAAAAACCATCCTGAACCCTCCAAAACCGTCCTGCATCCCCAAAAACCATCCTAAATGCTCCAAACCCATCCTAAATTCTGAAAACCCATCCAAAATCCTGAAAAACCGTCCTAAATCCTCCAAAACCATCCTGAATCCTCCAAAACCATCATGCACCCCCCTCAACCCATCCTGCATCCCCCAAAACCATCCTAAATCCTCAAAAACTATCCTGCATCCTCAAAAACCATCCTAAATCCTGAAAAACCACCCTAAATCCTCCAAAACCATCCTGCATCACCAAAACCCATCCTAAATCCTTCAAAACCACGCTAAATCCTCAACACCCATCCTGCATCCTCAGAAATTCCCATTCCCATCCCTGTCCCACCACATTTTGCCCACGGAAAATGTCCCAATTTCCTCCTCTTCCCTGATATTCCGTTGTTAATCCCCTTTGGATGGCAGCAGAAGGAAAAGGGAATCAGGAACCCGCTCCCAATTTTTTATTTCTTTGTTTCAGTGTCCATTTTAGGGGAATTTCCATCTGTTTATGGAATTTTCCTCCCTCCTTCCATAATTGCTGTAAACAACCTTCAAACAGCACCGGAGCCACAAACACTCCGAGAGGAAGCGGAGGAAATTATGGAGATTCCCTGGCAGATAAGGAGAGCTCAGCGCTGATAAGGCCCCAAGCTGCTTTGTTTGTTCCTTTGTTTTCCCGAAAATCAGCTCTTCCCTGTTTATCCCACAAATATCCGGCTGCAAATAAATATCCAGGATTCTTGGTGTCCTTCTCCCACCTTTTCCTGGCCCTGGAATACTCCAGGGTTCCTGGGGTCCTTCTCCCACGTTTTCCTGACCTTGGAAAGCTCCAGGATTCCAGGTGTTCTTCTCCTGGCTCTGGAATGCTCCAGAATTCCAGGTGTCCTTCTCCCACTTTCTCCTGGCTCTGGAATGCTCCAGAATTCCAGGTGTCCTTCTCCCACTTTTTCCTGGCCCTGGAACACTCCAAGATTCCCAATTCCTAAGGTTTATGACTCCACTGATCCCAAGATTTATGGATTTGGGGACCCCTTGGAGCAGCCACTTCTTCACCTCCATCAAGGGAAGAAGGAATTTCCACCTTAATGGATCAGGGAAGATTCCCAGGAAGGGGCTGATTCCCTCCTGATTTTTATAAGGACTTTCCCAGAAGTTTTGGCTCTTCCCAGAGCTGAGAATTGCCCAAATTCCAAGGAAAAATGAGAGACAAATGTCAAGGAACAAAACTCCGTCGGGGGAGATGAATAATGCAGCTGCCAGGAGAACGTTATCAGTTAATGATCTGTAATTATTAATTAATAATTGAGGCACTAATAGGCAGGAAATGAAATGAATTAATTGCATCATAACATAATTAATGGAATTAGCGCCCGGGAATTCAAGGAGTTATGGAGTTGGGTTTTTTTTTTAAGGAAAAGTTGGATTTTTAAGGAAAAATTGGATTTTTCCATGGGGCCGGTGGTGGTTTTTGTTCCGTTGGAACTTGGGGAACTGTGGGAGAGGAGGGGGAGGAAAAGGAGGAAGAGGATGAAATTTGGGAGCTGCAGGGCCACAAATCTGGGACAATTCTTCCCAAAATCATGGAAAATCAGGGTGTGGATTTGCCAAAACTTTGCGACAGCACAGACCTGGAAATATGAAATTAATGGGAAAAATTATTTTTAAAAATTCAATTTCTGGGCTAAAAATACAAATCCGGCCAAATTTTCCTCCATGAGGATGAGAGGAATTGCGGATCCATGGATTCTCCTGGATGTTCATAAACCCAAGACCACCCCCCACGCTCCATTCCAGGGTTTTTATTGGAAAATCACAACTTTTCATTAATGATGGGGATGGGGGTTGTGGGGTGTTTCTAGTGTTTCATTCCCTGGGTCCCCTCCTGTCCCCACTGCCATTCCAGAGGGACACGGATCATTGTCCCTTCCCGGGAAATGGGGATTTTCCAGCAGCAGGATGGCTGTAAAGGTAGCAGTTCCTATCTGCTGGTGCCTGGAAGGAGCCAATAAAATCCCAGGAATGCAATTCCAAAGCTGTTTATAATTAATAAACCTTAAAACGCTCCAAATAACCCCAAATATTACTCCAGAAGAATTGCTGGAGGGAGGGAGGGATGAGGCCTGGATGGGAATTCCACATCCTGCTGCGGGTTTGGCTCCACCAAACANTCCCTCACCCCTCATTTTGAAGGAATTTTTTGACTCCCCCCATTCCCTGTGGGAAAAGGAGACCCTAAACTCCCCATTCCCAGCCCGGAGCCGACATCCCCCTCCCTTCCCGAGAAAACGCTCTGTGAATCCCAAACAAACAGATTTCACTCAGCCCCGACTCTTTCAGGGTTGGGGTTTTTTTTCTCACTTTCCCTTTCATGGCAGATTTTCGGGAAGGCAGCAGCCAATGGAAAGGAAGGACAGGGATTGAAAAGAGATTCAAAGGAGCCTTATCACAGCAGGGCCAGGAGCGCGTGGAGCCTTGGAGATAGGGGAGAGCGGGGCCTCGGATCCGCAGGGGTTCCTTTGCTTTTTCCCTCGGGGAATTGCATTTCCTTTCCCTGTTTTTGTATTTTTTTGGAGGGGTGGGGTCCCTGCCCAACCCGGCACAGTTTGGGATTCGGGGCTGCAGGAATTCCACACATCCCTCGGTTAAAGGGTGGAGGGTGCTGTGGGAATAAATCCCGAAATCATGAAGTGCTTGTTAAAGGTGAACAAACCTGGAAATTCCAGGAAATATCGGGAAAACTTGGGAAAGGGATTTTAATGCTCAGCTGTTATTTTTCTGGGGGCACACGTCTGGGGCTTAAGGGGATAAAGGGGTGGATGGATGGATGGATGGGTATATCCATGTGGAGGAGAGAAGGTTCCAGGGAGACCTCAGAGCCCCTTTGAGGGCCTAAAGGGGCTCCAGGAGAGCTGGAGAGGGACTGGGGATAGAGGCATGGAGGGATAGGACACAAGGAATGGCTTCCCACTGCCACAGGGCAGGGCTGGATGGGAAGGAATTCCTGTCTGTGAGGGTGGTGAGGGGCTGGGATGGAATTCCCAGAGAAGTTGTGGCTGCCCCTGGATCCCTGGAAGTGCCCAAGGCCAGGTTGGATGGGGCTTGGAGCAACCTGGGATAGCGGAAGGTGTCCCTGGATGGATAAAAGGTCCCTCCCACCCAAACCATTCCTCCAGGCCCACTCCCTCTCCCAGATCTCTTCCTATTCCCTCTTTCCCACTCAGAGGTACCCAGGGCTCAGGTTCCAGGAGCTAAAGAGGAGCAACAGGTTCCTGAGGAGAATTTGGGGAGGAAAAACCAGGAGGAAGGATGGATAAAGCCCTGGCAACACTCAGGGTGCCCACGGGGTGTTTTCCATTGGGATTTAAACCCAATTTCCCCTCTGGATGGAAATCCCATGGAAACAACATGATGGGAAGGGCTGGGGAGAGGCTGAGCTGTCCCAATCCAGGCCGTGTCCCAAATCCAGAGTCTCATCCCTGCAGGAATGCATGGGCAGGGTTTGGTTGGGGTTTTGGAGGTTTTCTCCAGGTTTTCAGAACGTTTGTTTTTCCCTTCTCCCTTGGCTTGGCAGGATTTCAATCCTCCTCCCCTCAATAAAAGCCGCGCGTCAGGCTCTGAGTTTTTTGCTGGAATGACCTTTTCCGCATGCACAAAACCCAAAGCTTTCCTCGCGTTGGGAGGGGGAGAGACTAAAGCTGGATTTGATGAGAAACAAAGCCTGTGACGCCGCGGGTGAGATCCCTCTGTACCGGAAAAATTGGAATGGTGGGGGGCTTTAACTCCTCGGAATTACACCGGGATAATTTGCATTAATGCTGGGATATTTGTGGGGGATGCGGCAGAAAAACTCCTGAGATCCCCCTCAGTGCCCCCAGGATCCTCAGAGCCATCCCAGGACCACGTCAGGAGGATATTTGGGATATTCCAGCCTGAATCCAGGAGAACACAACCTGTCCATTTTCCCATCCCCACCTCCCAGTGTCCCACAGGGCAGCCTGGGGCTCAATCATCCCAGCTGGAATCCATGGAAGTTCCTCATGTCCTGGTGCCTCCGCCTCGTTTATTAGCACATTGTCGAGGTTCATTAATGGAGTGCAAAACTGTAATTAAAAATAATCCCCTTTTTTTGAAGGGGAAAAAAAAGAGGACGTGGAAGGAGGGGAAATAAACCCAGAGCCTGAATGGGCTTTAATTGCAGCTGTGGGAACACCACGGCAAAACAATTTGCTGGGTTTGTTTTTCCTCCGTCAGGCATGAGCCAGGAAAAGCTGAGGAAGAGCCCAGCCCTGGGGAGAAAGCTGCAAACATCCCCATCCTGACTGGAATCTGTCTTTTTCCAACAATCCCGGGCCTGGCTGATCCCTGCTCAGGAGAGGAGCAGGGTTGGGGTTTCTCTGATTTATCTCCCCGGGCGAGGATTTCATTTCAAGCCCAAGGATGCTCCAAGCAAAGCCAGGCCTGTTCCGGGCTTAATTGGGCCATATTTCAATCCCAGTTCATCTGTTCCGTGTGGATTCCTCGTCCTGGCTTCATAAAGTTTTATTAAGTGATATATCAAGGAATATACATGGAGAGGCCCAGCCCTGCTTACAGGTTGGGGAAATGAGGGAGCTGGCGGTGCCTGACTCTGCTCCAGGCACTCTAGAAATTCTTCCTGCCAGACTCCAGCTGGGAATGTCATCCCACAGGGAAAAACGTCATCAGGAGGGGGATTTACAAACATGGGGGAGAACCAGGGTGAGTCCATGGGCAACGTGGAGCTCTCACCAGATTTTTGGTGGCTGCTTGGATGTTGCCTGTGGATAATTCAGGATTTTGGGGATTCCAAGGCTGGAGGAGGAACGAGATGTCCTGGGATGATGGGAGCCAGGACGAGCGGGATGTGCTGAGGTGATGGGAACCAGGAAGATCAGGATGTCCTGATGGGAGCCAGGAGGAGTGGGATATCCTGGGATGACGCTGTTGCACAGGAGCCAGGGATTCCCTTTTCCTGGCCGCTCCCTGCTCTCCATGTTTTTTCCACACCTTTTCCCTGCTCTGCTCTTCTCTGTTCCCTGCCAGCTGAGGTTATTTTGGAAAACCATGGAATTACCCCGCATTATCTGTGCTCAGCCGTGTGTCCCGCAGATGCTCCGGCACTGGCAGCTGATAACAGGCTGCATTTAAGCCGATTGCTGCCAGAGATAAATGATTCCTGGGAATCTCCGCCCACTTTTGTGAAAGGAAAAGGAAAAGGAAAAAAGGAATTATTAAAAAAAAGAAGAAACCACTCTTTGAAAGGGCTGCGCCTCCCCCCCATTCCCACTCCGGATTAGGATATCGGGAGTGTGGCAGGAGATCTGCCAGGCCCCGGCTGCTGGGGCTGCTGTTTGATATTCCAGGCTGGCACTGGATCGTTCCTGAAGAGCCGCTTCGGTGTCCTTGAGGAGAGTTCCGTGAAATGCCGGATCCGCTGCCTCTCTCTGTGTTCTCCACATGGAGAGGGAACAGCAGCAGGGATGGGAATGCCACTCCAGAGGGGCTTTTTCAGGGACAGGGAAGGGATGGGAGAGGCTGGGGGGATAAAACTCACTGGAGCTGGAGGGGCTGCAGGGAAGAGCAGGGGGAAAAGGGGCCTGAGGACCAGGAGGTGATGGAAAAGTGGCCTAGAGACCAGAAGGTGACAATTCCTTTAGGAAAAGAAGGAGGAGAAATGAATTTGGCGCTTCACGCAAGGTTCCAAAACTCATCGACGTTCAAAAACTCATCCAAGTTCAAAAACTCCTCGAGACCCATGTGCAGCAGCATCCAGAGTGGCTGGAAGTTGGAAACACGGGATTCCCGTGCTGGAAGCATGGGAAGGAGGGAGCAGAAGGCTCCACCAAGCCCCTGCACCATCAGGATGATCCCAGCGGCTTCCAACGCTCCTCCCGGGAACCTTCGGTGTTGTCGCCGCAGCCACGGTAGAGAGATCTTGGCGCTCATTAATGGCCCTTGATTTAACTCGAGTTCACGTTAGATTTCCATGTTGATTGCCGGAGTTAATTACGGAATTAATTACCAGCTAATCACTTCGTTGCTAATGGCTGTGACGGGTTTTTGGCAGGGCTGTCAGGAGGGTCTCCTGGGCAGGATCCTTGGTGCGGAACTGGAGACACTGAAGGCGAATGATTCCGATATTTTTTTCCTTTGATGAACAGTAAATTATCCCAATATCTCCCACTCTTGTGCTCACTCATTATCCGTGGATAATGAGGAGCGAAGAGCTGCTGATAGGAGACCGTGGAAATTTGATTTTTGATGTCACAGATTGGGGTTTGCCCCTCATCTCCCGCTTCCCCTCCTTCCCTGCATTCCCAGCCCCTCTGCACCTCCACAGGTGCCATCCGAAAGTCTCTGCATCCCATTTTGGGAGAATTCCAGGGTTTCTCAGGCCTTGTGGAAAATCAGCCCTGATTTCCCAGGAGTGGCTCTGCCCTTTGCCCCTGGGTTCTGTCCCCTCTTCCAGGAACTCCTCGAGCATCTCCCTCTCCTGTCACCTCCCAAGACAAACTGGGATAAACTGGTCAAAAGCTGTGCCTGAGCATGGCGAGGAGCCTGCTTGGATTGGGATGGGGATTCCCAGGCAGCAGCTGGAGCTGGGGCAAGCTTTGGAGATGATCAGGGAATGAATGAAGGAGCAGTGCGGGGTCCCTCAGCCCCAACCCAATGCAGGTGACATGTTTGGAAGCAGGGACAATGGATGGCTTGTCCCTGTCATCTGAGCCACTGCTTTGGAGCCCTCAAAGACCCCTTTTCCATGTCCCAGCAGCATTCCCGAGGTTTGCGAACTCCCCATGATCTGCTGGGATTGCTGGCACTCCCGGGGCTCTCCCGTCCTCACAGCTCCCGGCTCCAAACAGAACTGTGCTGGGAAGACCCGAGCCAGGGCTTTGTCATCTTCCTCAGCAGATGAATGGGAGCATTCCAGGGAGCCGAGACAGCTCCTGCCTGGCAGCTCTTCCCAGCCCTTCCCGGCTCCCGGCGCTCCTGCTGAGCCAGAGATAGCGCTGCTCCGGCTGGGGACAGGGAGAGGTGCTGGGAGAACACACGGCACGAGCTCGGGGACAAAACATCCCTGAGAAAAATTGGTGTGACAGCCACATCCTGAGGGTCACAGGGCTTGGGCTGTGTCCTGCTCCTGCTAGGAGATGGGAGCATCCCCGAATCCCACAATGGTTTGGATTGGAGGGACCTTAAAGCTCATGGGCAGGGACAACTTTCTGTATCCCAGGATATTCCAGCCTGGCCTTGGACACTTCCAGGGATCCAGGGGCAGCCACAGCTCCTCTGGGAATTCCATTCCAGCCCCTCAACACCCTCACAGACAGGAATTCCTTCCCAATATCCCATCCAACCCTGTTCCCTCTCAGTGGGAAGCCATTCCTTGTGTCCTATCCCTCCATCCTTTATCCCAAGTCCCTCTCTGACTCTCCTGGAGCCCCTTTAGGCCCTGAAAGGGGCTCTGAGCTCTCCCTGGAGCTTTCCCTTCTCCAGGTGAACATTCCCAGCTCTCCCAGCTTTTGCAGCCACCCTTCAATCCCCGCAATCTCTCAGCAGAGCTCTCCTGGCAGTGCTCCCTGGCTCGGCAAAGCTGCTCCCAGCCCCTCCTTATCAACGAGGTGCACGCGCCACCACCTTGGGGGAAAACCTGGGATCTGAGGGAGGCAGAGGGAAAACTCCCAATCCTGGCATCCCTGCCAGCCTCGGAGGTGTTGGGAGGGTTGAAATGAGGGGGGGGTGGATGGCAGGATTTGCTTTCCTTTCCTGGAGCAAGATACAGGAGTGAGATCCCAGCCTGGAGCTGATCCCATGGAGAAGGCAGCCAAGCCTGGGAGAATCGCAGTGCCAGGGCAGCTGCAGCTGCTTTGGAGAGGTAAATCCCCTCCCAAATAGCTCTGGAATGGCGTGGGATGGGGGGGTGAGGGATTTCCATCCCCATTTTTTTTCTGGAACTCACTGATATCCCTGCTCCAGAAAACAAAAACCCCTTGCCCAACTCCTCTGACCCCTTGGAATTCCTCACAGGAGCTGCCAAGGCCAGGAGGGAACAATTCCGTGCTGGGATGATGGAGAGGCAGGAAAACCCCCCCAGAACCACCAGTGAGGGGTTGGAATTCACATCCTGGACGAGGTGGGAGCCTCAAAACTCTCCAAAAATTGGAGCAGGATGAGCTGGGCTTGGATTTATCCAGCCCTGGATCCCAGCAGGATGGATAACCCGAGGCTCTGGAGCAGCCCCCGACCCCATCCACGTGAGTAATTCCATGGATTTCTGTCGTCTGGCTGCATCGGGAAATAACGATCTGGGAATCGATAAACACTCACAATCACGCCCCACAAACACAACAAACTCATCCCCATCCCTAAACACCAAGAAAACTCATCCGGAAGCCACTCCAGCTTTTTGTGAGCATCCCAACATTCAGCTTTCCTGGAAATCCGGTGCAGGGGCAGGTCCTGACACCTGAAAATTCCTTTTTTTTTTTTCCCCCAGCTCCTTTCAGGCTGCTGCAGGATTCGAGCTGAATGGATGCAGCTGCAATCAGCCTGCAGTGAATGATGCTCCAAATTGCAGCTCCCGGGATGCCGGGAGGGGGGAGAGCGGGGCCGGGAGCAGGTGACGGTGTTTGAATGTCACTTAAAGTTCATTTTCATTATTTTAATTGTCACCGGGAAAATCTCCCCATCCAGGCCTGATTATGCTCAGAGAGAAAATCAGGACTTAAATCCCAATCAGTCGGAGGTGGAAGTGTTGCTGCGGCGCAGACAGCGGGGCCTGAGCTGTGATTAAAGCAAGGGATTGGTGATCCCGGGAAAGGCTCCAGGAGCCTTGGGAATGGGTGG
Organism: Edolisoma coerulescens; assembly: GCA_013397115.1. Taxonomy (NCBI): domain Eukaryota; kingdom Metazoa; phylum Chordata; class Aves; order Passeriformes; family Campephagidae; genus Edolisoma; species Edolisoma coerulescens. Next base: position 67,512 of record VWZW01006285.1, read on the forward strand.
GATTAGCGCAGGGACAAAGGCAGAGCTCCGGGATGAGCTTTTCCAAGGATCGGGTACCATGGACAGCTCCTTCCCTGCTCCTGAGGTCTCCATGCCCTTGTCCTCCGCAGGAACAAGGGGTGGGATTTGGGGGGTCCGGGGGGCAGTGGGTCGCTATCAGCTGGAGTTATCAGATGGAGTTATCAGACGGAATTATCAGCTGGAATTCCAGCCCCCAGATCCAGGGCCACCAACAGAAGAAGGACCTGGAGCTGCTGGAGAAGTCCAGAGGAAAACATGGAGCTGCTCCATCTGGAGCCCGGTTGGGAGAGCTGGGAATGTTCACCTGGAGAAGGAAAACTCCAGGGAGAGTTCAGAGCCCCTTCCAGGGCCTAAAGGGGCTCCAGGAGAGCTGGAGAGGGACTGGGGACAAGGGATGGAGGGACAGGACACAGGGAATGGCTTCCCACTGACACAGGGCAGGGATGGGTGGAATTTTGGGAAGGAATTCCTGGATGTGAGGGTGTTGACGGGCTGGGCTGGAATTTCCAGAGGAGCTGTGGCTGCCCCTGGATCCCTGGAAGTGCCCAAGACCAGGCTGGATCAACTCGGTCGTGTGGGAGGTGTCGTGGTTGGAAGTGGAGGGGGTTTAAATCCCTCCCAATCCAAACCATTCCAGGATTTTGGGATTCCACCGGGCAGAGCCAGATCCCGCTCCTTTAGCGCCAACAATTATGGGGGGAAAATTAAAAAGCTGCTTCATAAACGTGGAAGCTCCTTCCGAACAAACCAATTTGCAGGGAGATGGAGCCGGTGGGATAAGGCAATAATTTAATAACCAGCTTGGAAAAACAAAAATGAATTTAAGAGCATCAGGGTGGAATTTTTGGTTTGTTTTTTGTGTTTTTTTTTTTTTTTTTCCAAGACAGAAACATCAACTCCGCAGGGAAATAAATGGAATAAACGGAGCCCAATCTACACAAGCATTTGTTTTGTTATCTCTGGAAAATCAATAAACACGGGGCAATTATGGCCTCGATGAATCCCCCAACTTCGGATTCTCTCTCCAGGCTTCTGGCTCGATGGGAATTCATTACATTTCCCTTTCCTCATCCAGATAAATTCTGTTTTTTCCCCTTTTTCCAAGCCCAAGTAGTGTTTTTTCCTTGAAATGTTTCATTTCTCTTTCCCTGGCATTGTGGAGGGAGAGGGAAGCTCCCCTCAGCTCCGATCTAATCCAATTAAATGTAATTTAATTGCTGGGCAGGCTTGGATTTGTCGGGAATTCCAGCAGCAAATAAATCAGAATAAAAATCTCAGTCTGACATGGATCTTCCTGGTTTCCAGCTCAAATCTCCCAGGTTGGGTTTCAGCAGCTCGGCCAAGCTCAGCTTTACTAAAACCACACCTATTCCTTCTCCCTCCCTTGATTTTGGAGCCATCTGGACCAGATCCAGGGAGCAGGAGCATCCCAGATTCTCCTCTTCCCCCATTCCTGCCTGCAGAACCTTTGGGATAATCGAACATTTGGGATACTCTTCCCTATTTTCTGCTGGAGCAGTTCCCTTCCCTGCCCCAAAATCTGGGAATTCCCCATGGAGACAAAAGCCCCACCCACCGTTCCCAAAGCACAGAAATAAATGGGGGCAATTATCCCCCAGTTATCACCTGGGGGTGCCCAATTATCGATTTTTAATGAAGGAAAACCGCCTCGTGTTCATTCTGACGGCAGAGGAACCGAAAACACATTCCCAGCCCATTGGAAAAGCCACTTCCCGGGGTGTCAACACCCTCTGGGAATTCTGCCATGAGCTGGAGATTTTACCTCTTCCCACAAAATCTGTCATTTTCACACCAGGTTCTTGTTCAGCTTTTTTTCCTTTTTTTTTTTTTGGCTAAGACCTGCCCATGGAAACATCTTTGGAAACGTGGCTTTTCCAGCCTCGTGATGGGGTTTGGAGGAGCCTCGGGAGCACCGGGACAGAGCCCGGACTGCTCAGGGGGCTGGAATTTATTTGGGATGCTCGGGAAGCTTGGAAGGATCCCGTGTCCCCTTGTCCTGTCCCTGTCCCCTTGGAGCAGAACCCAACCCCCCTGGCTGTCCCCTCCTGCCAGGGACTTGTGGAGAGCCACAAATTCCCCCCAAATCCCCCTTTTTTTCCAGCATTTCTTCATCCCGGACATGCTCCAAGCAAAGTGTGATGGAGCTTCCAGGCTCCAGCAATCAGGGAAAAGAAAATTAAATTAAAAATAAATTAAAAAAAGAACAATCCTGAAACCAGGGAACGTTTCCCACTCTTGCTGAGGGTTTGGAGTCTCTCCCTCGCCACTTCCCCCAGGGATTGCTGCTTTTTCCCTGTAATTAGCAGCGAAGTGTGAGCGCTGTGAGGAGCCAAGAGTCTCCCTCGGATCCCACTCGGGCTTTTCCCCCCTGTTTTTCCCGGTGTTTTCTTCTCACCACACGCAATTAAAACCAGACCCTCTGCCAACAAATCCCTCGGAGCAGCCAAACCCTCCCTAGGCAAGCTCTGGATCCTCCCCCAGCTCTGGAGCCCCCGGGGTGTCCCCATCACCCTCCTGGGAAATGAACAACTCTGCCGGATCCAATGATCCTGGGGGTCTTTTCCAGACTTGATGATTCCATGTTTTTGGGAAAGAAAAACTGGGACTGGAGCAGCTTTAACCATTTTTAGTTCTTTTTTCCTTTTTTCCCTTTTTCCTTCTTACTTATCACAACTGAACTTCCATTTCAGAATTTCTAAGCAAAACATAATTTGGGAAAGAATAAATATTAGAAAGAATAAATTTTTTAATTAATAAATTTCACGACTCATAAATTTCATAAAATTCATTTAAATTTTTTGTAATTTTTTAGAACAACTGTTTTCGCTTTTGACCTCGCCCCCAGGGCAAATCGAGAAGCTTTATCCTCTCCAAGCCTCGTGCTGGTGCCATGGAATCCTTTTCCTTGGCCGAGCTGGGAATGGCAAGGCCGAGGGAGATTTTGGGGAGGCCTTTTGACTTTTCCTCGGCATTTTTCGGCTGCCAAACTCCTCCACTCTGGACAGAACTCCGTGAATAAAACATGAAGCAGAAAGCAAATCCTTCCTGGCACCTGGATCCTTCTCTTCCCAGGGCAATCCCGAGGTTTTAATTGCTTGATTTACTGCTGGAGTCACTCTGCCAGCAGCGATAAATAAAGTTAATTAATATTGGGAAACCCCTGCCAGAGGCTGGGAATTACCAGGGAACAAGGGATGGGATTTGGTGGGGAAGAGCCCAATTCCCTCTCCTCCCTTTCGTTATCCATCATCCTTTATTTGTTTGGCTCCTGGAAAGAGCTCGGCTCCAATTCCTGCTTGTTTTCCTTCTCTTTTTCCCTCCCTCCTTCCCCAAGGACCCGGAGTGTTCATCAGGGAAGAGTTTCTGTGATTAAATATGTGGAAATGATGGGATTTTCTCCTGGAGAAAGGAAATCTGGTGCCAAACGTGGAGTGGGAACATCCTGGGGTGCCAAAAGACGGGAGGAGAACAGGGAATGATCGATTCCAACAGGACAGAGTCCCTCATCCATCAGATCTCTTCTTCTCCTTGGACGTTTTTGTTGGAATGAAGTTACGAGTCCTCCACAGATCCAGGAAATTTCTTGGGATGGTTTTCAGGTTGGAGTTTACCAAGGAAGGGCTTGGAGCAACCTGGAATAGTGGGAGACGTCCCCGTCCATGGAATGAGATGAATTTTAAGGTCCTTCCCACCCAAACCATTCCATGATTCCATGGTTAATCCTGGGTCTTTCCCGAGGCTGGTACAAACCCCAGTGGCTCCCCCAGTGCAAAATCTCCCCACGTTTTTATGGAGCAGGATTTGGCCCTGGAATTTTGCTGGTTTCCCCAGTCAAACTCTCTGACCTGGCCACGTTCCCGAGGATTTTTCCCAGTTTTCCGAGCGTCTCCTCCAGGGAAGAGCTTCCCTCACATTTCCCCTGCAGCGTCTTGGAAATGTGCTCCAACATCTGCCAGCCTGATTCCTCCAGAGCCATTTGGGATAATTTGTGTGCTCTGGAATGACATGGGATTCGTCGACGAGATGGAAACTTCTCCCTGGATCGTCGGGAAGGGATGAGGAGGAGGCTGGAATCTCAATTTTATATCCCAAATCCCTCCTTGGCTGCAGGGTGGGAATGAACCTCCCTCCCTGATGGAATTAGTGCCTGATTTATACTTCTAAATGGTTCCTAAATGATTCCTAAATGGTTTCCTGAGGAAAAGGAGGATTTGGGATTGTCTCACGTGCAAGGAGCTGTTTTTATCCCTAATTGGGACCGAGACGCCCAAACCAACACTTCATTATTTGCTTTTCCCGGCATATGGAAAAAAAACCTGGGAGCAACAAAACCCTGCCTAAACTGTGCCGTGAAAAGCTGGATTTTAATCCCAGCCTTGCCAGGGAGGAGCTGAGCCCCCTCCTTGAGTCCCTGGGTTCATCTCGGCTCTTCCCTCTGGCACATCCCAGGGAAGAGTGGGGTTTGCAGGATGTTCTGTTCCCTCTCTGTGGCTGGGCTGTCCCTGCTCTGTCACTGAGAGAATTTTCCCATCTTTCCCCTTTTTCCATCCCTTCCCAATGTGGAACTGGGAGGGACAAGGAGCTGCAGCGCCCAGAGTTGGAGCAGGTCAGGTTGCAGAGCAGAATTGGTTGAAATTGCCCAAATTTGTCATTTTTAAGGCCAGAAGTTGCCGCTTCCCACGCTGAACCTGACATTTTACCTAATGAAGGCCGTGGAAATTCACCTAGGAATTCCCAACTGGCCAGGGATGGAGCGAGGCTGTTCTTAAATCAACACCTGACCTTTGGAAATGGATCCCAGGATTAATGATCGGGTCAGGTTTTATTTCAACCAGAGCTTGGTTGGCTTCATTTTCCAGACATCCAGACTAGGCATGGCTCCTTTTGCTTTAAAATCCACCAAAACTGATCCAGGTATCTCAAAATCCCTCACCTGGCTGAGTTTTCCCTCCAATGAATTAAGCTGAGCTTTCCTCACCCAATATTTTTTGTAAAATAAATTGATTTAATCCTATAAAGCCACAGTTTAATTTGACAAAAGTCCCAGAGCTTCACTCTGAGGCCCGGAGTTCAAACATCCCAAACCAGCCTGGAAGAGAACCCCTAAAAATGGTGGGAAATGGATTTCAGGGAGATTAAAATCCAGCGTGGTCTGGAGCTGCCGAGAGCCTCGTCAGGGCCGTGGAGCAGGGATTGTTGGGAACAGGGATGAGTGTTGCTTTGGAAAATCCGATGTCGTGGTTGTTAACGACGAAATTTCCATCCCTCCCAGCCTCTTCACTGTTTCTCATCTCCTGATTCCCTGGACAAGGATCCAAAGCCCTTTTCCGAAGGGGAAGGAGCCGCTTTGGGGTGAGGAGCAGGACTTGGGTCAGTGGACGGTCGGAGCCTCATTCCTGGTTTGTGGGACCAGGAAAAGGAGAAGTGGCTCTTCCCAGAGGATGCCAAACCCTGGCTGGGGCTGGCAGGGAGGGGAGAAGGGGCTCAGTCTCTGTTCCTGCAGCTCTCATCCCTGGGAAAGGCTGGAAAGAACGGATCCTGGTCCATGGGAAAAGGCTGGACTGGCCCCAGAAATCACTTGGGATTGTGCTGCTCCAGCTCTGTGATCCCGGGACAGGAAGGAGCTGGAGCTGTTGGAGTGAGGGATCCGAGGGATGGAGCAACTCTGGAGTGAGGCTGGGAGAGCTGGGAATGTTCACCTGGAGAAGGAAAACTCCAGGGAGAGCTCAGAGCCCCTTGCAGGGCCTAAAGGGGCTCCAGGAGAGCTGGAGAGGGACTGGGGACAAGGGATGGAGGGACAGGACACAGGGAATGGCTTCCCCCTGCCAGAGGGCAGGGATGGGTGGGATATTGGGAAGGAATTCCTGGATGTGAGGGTGTTGACGGGCTGGGCTGGAATTTCCAGAGGAGCTGTGGCTGCCCCTGGATCCCTGGAAGTGCCCAAGGCCAGCTTGGAGCACCCTGGGATAGCGGAAAGTGCCCATGGCAGGGGTGGGATGAGATGATTTGAAGATCCCTCCCAGCCCATTCCATCCTGGAATTCTGTTTGCTGGCGGGATGAGGCTTCCCCTGCTTGGAGAGGCAATGGCTTTTCCATGTAAATGCATTTTCCATGTAAATGCTCCTCGAGGGCTGTTTAGCGGGAAGTGACAGCGGCGACAGCTCCGATCCTCCCGGGAATTGCTGCAGTCACTGTTGGTTTTCTCCTAAAATGACGGATCTTGATCTCTCTGCCTTTCAACTTTTGTGGATTTTGGCTTTTTTTTTCCCCTAAACCGTGGTGTCCTTGATAAACAAACACAAACAGAAAAACGCCTCGGAGCCAGGGAGGGAATTCCAGCCTGCATGGGAAAAAAGGGAAATAAACAGTGAAAAGAAAAGGGAAATAAATCGACCCAGCCAGATCCCAAGGGGTGGGAATCCCAAATTCCTGCTCAGTGGGATAAACCCTGGCCATGTCACATCCATCCGAGCATGCCCTCCTAACCCGGGGCACCAGCTTGGCTTTTCCTTGCCTTTTTTATGGAATTTCTGGCCCTTTCACCCCCACCCTGGGAGGTCCAAGCAGCTCTCCCAGCACTGCCCTCATTTTTCTGGAAGGGCCCTCTGGGCAGAGGGGTTTGGAATTGAAATCCATGAGCAAAATTCCTCCTTTTTTGCATTAAATATTCCATTAATTCAACATCCCAAGTCCCGAAAGCAGGAGGGGGGTGTTAGAATAGAAAGCCACCACCCCCTATTGCTCCCCAGATCTTCCCAAGGCAGGAATTTAATTTCTGGCTCAATCCCAGAGGGAAAAGAGAGAGGAGTTTGGGGGAAGGATGGAGGAAGAAATTAAAAATAAAAAAAATCCCCTCACCCCTCACAGAAATTAATGAATTAAACGCAATCAGAGCGATCAGGGAGAGGAGATGGAAGTGGGGAAAGCTCCTGATGGGAACGGGAGCGGGATCTCTCCATCATTTCCATTTCCCAGCACGCTGGGACTCAGGACGAGCTATTAAGGAGCTGACATTTAGAAGAGTATTTAAACCCTGCTTAGATTAAAGCTTTTCATTCCCTCCAACTCCCAGCCCCTCCACATTCCCTAACATTTGCCCCCCTCCTTAGCGGATTTATTCCTGGAGTTCCTCAGTGCCTCCATCCCCTTTTTTTTTATTTTCCCTGTATTTACCACGGAGCTAATGGGGAATAAACGAGGAGCAAAACGAAGCTGTTCCTGCTATAAATAATTGATGGACACCACGGCTCCTCACGGATCCCACACAGGTCCCGCGCACGTGGGCACGGAACGAGCAGGAGCTGAGAAATTCCAGCTCCTCACAGACGGGAGATGATAAAAAAAAAAGCAGGAAAAAAAAACAACAACAAAAAAAGGAGATTATTCCTGCCTGACCCATTCCAGCTCTAAAATCCAGGTATTACCGCCTGGGTGGTGCCACCTCTGGTTGTCCCAGCCCTTGTCACCACCGCTGTCCCCGTGTGGGCACGGCCACAATGCGGCGGAACAGCCGCGGATAATTAAACTTCGCGGTGAGGAGATAAAGCCGAGATGGGCTTTTTTTCCTCGGAGCTTTTCACATCCCAGCTGGAGGCAGCAGATAAGGTGGAAATTGGCCTATTTTCCAGCCTGGAGTGGCTTTGCCGCAAGAACGCGGGGAAAATTCAGATTTTTTTCACCGGCCCTTCTTTGAAATCAAAATTTGAGGGGTTGCACCCCTGCTCCAGGAATGCGGCGTCTCCTGGGATCAACGGGATGTGCTTCCTGGTGGGAATGAGGGGAAAAGCCCGGGGTTGATTCTGGATCCTTCTCTTGGGATGTTTTCCCGGGATGATGAGGGTCAGTGTACACAGTACCGGGATCCATGGGGTCAGCAGGCACCAGGAATCTGCTTTAAATCCCAAATCTGGTTGGATCTGTTCAAATTCCAGTGGGAATGAGTTCCGTGGGCACAGGATGCTGGGAAGAGCCAGTGAGGATGTCCCTCAGCCCCCAGGATGTCCCCGGCCACACTCGGGCTGAAAATTCCAGTTTTAGATGGATTTGGGAGCTCCGGAGCTTGAACTCAGCGTGGTTTGCCAGAGAAATCATCTCCATGGGATCTGCTGGGAATGGAAATTGTGGGAGTGGGAATTGAGCTGAGCATTCCCCAGAGCATCCAGGGAAGTGAAACCCAGGACTGATCATCAGGGGTTTGGGAAGCAGTGGGAATCCTGTTAGCTTGGATTCATCCACAGCTTAATTAATTGTAATTCCATGCACAAATGAATTTATATGGACACCTATGGACACAAATGGGACTGTTTTTGTTGCAAAACTCCCCAAAAATGCATAAAAACCTTAAAGAAAATGGGAAATGGAGGAAGAAGAATCTGGGAGCTGCTGGGAATGGATCCATCTCCATGGGAAAAGGATGGGCTCTGCTTTTCTCAGAATCATCCCATGGGGCGGCACTGTTGGAGCATCCTGACAAGGTCCGGGTAAAAATTCCTGCTTTTCCGGGCTGTCCCTTCAGGCATGGAGGGGCTGAGGTAGGAGAGGAGCTGGGTTCAGTTCCTGGCACATCTCAATCCTGTTTCCCTTCCTGCTGGATCGGAGCCTTCACCTCCAAAAACCCGGGGCCGGGAGCTCCTTTGAGGCCTCATTAATGGATGTTTGCCAAGCGCTCCGGAATCCTGTGGGAAGCGAGGCCGCGCTATCGGGGCTCGGAATCTTCTCCTGACTTTCATCCGCGTTCGCTGCTGGATCCAGAGGGGCTTTGTGGGTGATAAAACTCCTGCTCTGCCATCGCCTCCCCCAGCTCCAACCGAGGCGCTGATGGCTCCAAAAAAATAAATTATAAAAAAATTACGCATAAACCCCAAACCCTCGGAAGAATCCGTCTGTGCAGAGATAATTCTGCTTATATAACACATTATCTGCCTTTCTCTTCTCTGGGATTTCATTTCTCTGGGATATTTGCATGAAAACGGGAGCTTTGTTGCTTAGGAAATTCAGCTGCCACCGCTGCTGGCCCCATTCTGCTGTGCTCGAGTGACGGCCTTTGTGCCGCGCTCCCTCCCCGTGCCGCGTCCGCCTCCTCGGGAATGATATCCCTGCTTTTAAAGGGAAAATTGGACCTGGGAAAGCTCTTCCTGGTCACACTTGGCTGGAGGAGGGAGCTCAAGATGCCTGGGCTTTGCTCAGTCCTTGAGATCAGGGATGGGGTTGGGATTTTGGGGAAAAAGGGTTTTTGGGGGGAAAAAATGGGAAGGGTTGGGGGTATTTAGGAGGGTTTTGGAGCTGAGTGTCCCACGGCATTCCAGCCTTGGGTTTTCCAAGGATTTTCACTGGAAATGCAGGGCCTGAGCAAGGGATATTCATGGGTTGGGATTTTGGGAGAAAAGGGCATATTTTGGGGGGAATCAATGGGAAGGGTTGGGGGTATTTAGGAGGGATTGGGAAAGGAGGATTAGCTGAGTGTCCCACGGCACTCCAGCCTTGGGTTTTCCAACAATTCCCACTGGGAATCCAAGGTCTGAGCTCAAGAGGCCACCAAAGGCTTCAGAACACCTTTAGGTATCCATAGATTTTGTCTCCGAAGTGGGATTGGTCCCCGCAACAAACACCCATGGAAATACAAGGGGAAATTCCACAGGAAACTTTGGAACATCCCAAAGTAAAAACGTTCCCAGCCGGAAATGCAAATGGGGACGTTTTTGTGAGTCATAAATCCCTGATTTCCCACACTTCATTCCCTGATGCTGCCTGGGATTTCGTGGACTACAAACAAGAGGAAAAGGTCGGAAATAATTCCAAGGGGGGAAAAGGAGGAGCAGAGAACATGGATGAGATCCAGGATGTTCCCAACCAGCAGGATCCTCCCTGGCTCTTCCCACCTGCGCTCTGCCTTTCTCCAGATGTATAAATCATCCAGGCCAGGCAGAGGGATCCTTCCAGGGAATTTTTCCAGCTCCAGGCATTCCAGCAGAGATAAAAGATAAAGCTAAAACCCCGGGACAGCGGTCCTGCCACCTTTGATGAAAAATTCATGGGTACACTCTGGAAAAATGGATATACACTGGAAAAATGGATGTAGGCTGGAAAAACACACTGGATATGCCCCCAAAGCCCCATGGAGACCCCAGGGGGGGACAGGGTGGCAGCACCAGTGTCACTCCCTGGGGGTGGCACTCACAGCCCTCGTTCCCACACTCTTTCCCAGGATAAACCTTCAATTCCCTCTGCCAGCACCATAAAGGCTCCGGAACGACTTCCTGGCACATTCCCATTTTAATAAAAATTATAGAGGGGAAGAGCGATGATGTGGCACTTGAAACTGAAACCCGGCTATTTCTTCCATCTTTATCATCCCGGGAAATGCAATATTTTGACATTTCCGAGGAGCTGCAGCATTGTGGATTTTATTTTTTTTTTTCCCAATGTATTTTATCTTTCCCTGTGCGATACCAGCCCAGCTCATCTCCATTTTCTAATTTCATTAACTGGCACCGAGAATAAACCCCTTTATTTCCCCCAGAATTTCCACCCACTCAACATTTTCCATTCTCCCATTCCATAAAGATCTCCGTGTAAGACGTTTTTCCAGCCTGATAGCTCCAGGAAAAAAATTGCAGGGGAGACAAACTCCGAGTCTGAGCGGAGCCCTGAGGGGTCCTGGGGGCACCCCAGGCTCTGCTACCTTCGCCAGGCAGGAAAAACCTCACCAGGGAAGAATTCCAAGTCGCAAGAGCTTGGATGGGAGGGAAAACAGCAGAATTCCATGCTGGGAGGTGATGGGATAAGGGAGAAAAGGAGGAAGGGGAGGAATCCCTTTTAAAGGAATTTTTCAGCCTCTCCTTAACACTAAAAGGGCTGGAGGGATCTTCTCTTCTCATTTTTTGGTGTTTTAGGGAAATTTGCAGCTCCAGGTTTTTTTTCTAAGCTTGGAGGCAGCAGGAAGATCAGGGCAGCTTTTCCTGCAGGAACCCTTGGAAAGCTCAGGCCTGGAATTCTGCTTTGGGGGGAAAGAGCTGAAGATTTCAGGGATGCAGATCCAGGGGATCTCCAGTTTGGGCTGGATGGGTGCCAGTAAAACCAGGGGCAAAACAAATCCCACTGCCCGGGCTCAGAATTCCCAAATACCCATCACGGGGCCAAGCCAGGGACGTTTATTCCAGAGCTGCTGCAATTCCTGCCTTTCCATCCCCACCCTGGATTCGGCCTGCACTGAGCCAAGGCTCCCAGGAAGCACCTGGAGCTTCTCATCCTGAACTTCCTCCTGGTCCTTTCTCCCACTGGAGACAGACACCAGGCTCAGGAGCTGCATCCCTAACAACCAGAAAACCTTGGAGCAGAGGCCGGGAAGCACATTATCCCATTCTGCTTGTTTTCAGGGAGTTTTTCCATGTTTTTTAAGTCCCTGCCTAAAATTTTGGGAAGTTGGGGTGGGATCTGAAGCACCTTGGCTTCCCTGTGCCCAGGCTGGAGCAGCCCAGGGCATCCCAGGGAGGGGAAAGATCTTCCAGAGAATCATGGAATGGTTGGGATAAAAGACCTTTCCCAGGGCCATGGAATTGTTGGGATAAAAGACTATTCACAGAGCCACGGAATCATTTGTGTTGGAAAAGACTTTTCAGCATTCCAGGCTGTTCCGCAGCTTCCCTGGATGGGGATCCAGCGGCAGCAGCCGCAAACCCTCCCCTGGGCGGCGATAGGGATCTCAGTAATTCCATTCCCACTAATCCTCCCAAATTAGCAAACACGACTTCATCCTATTTGGAGCCATTTCCACACCCAGGGGTTTCCATTGAGCTGATGGAGAGAAGGAGCCACAGGAGATGTGGGGCCAGGGTTCCTCAGCCCTTCCCAGGCCTGGGATCAATCCCTGTCCGGCAATTCCAGGGTTATTTCCCATTTCCCTCCTCAATAATCCCCTCCTGCCGCTGATCAGTGCTTCCCGTTGGGAGTTCCATTGGATTTTCCCGAAGCTTAATGGCCCTCGTGCTGCTGCTCCTTGGAGTCTGGGGATGTGGGAATTTGCTTCTGTTCCAGGGCAAAGATGAGGAATCCCGAGGGGAAAATGGGAATATGGATCCAGTGGGCAGCTGAGAGCTCGCCAACCTCCTTCTGCCCACCCCAACATTCCCTCTGCTCCAAAAAATCACCTGGAGCGTCCCAAACCTCAACAACTCCACCCCAGCACCTCCAGCAGGACGGGGTGAAACAATCCTAAAAAAGCCAGAATTTGATGGATTTAGGGATAGCTGCTCCCGACTCCCAGGTCTCCATGCCCTCCCCAGGTGTTTCCAGCCCTTCCCAGCCTTTCCCGGGGCTGGTGGAAAGGGGGAGAAGCAGGAAATCCTTTATCCAGCTGTAACAAGGCCCCTATTAATTATGCATCGGAAGCTAATGAACATTTTAATTCCATGTATCCCCCCTCTTCCCATTCCCCCCCTTTCCTTCTCCTTTAAATAAATATTTCAGCATTTCCGGAGCGCTGGGAGCGGGGCCGAGCAGGTTGATTTAATCTCTCGTCCCTGCTCTTTGCCGAGCAGGAATTCTCTCATCTGCCTCCCTCACATCACAAATCCTCGCCGGGGGAAGGAGGGGGATCAGAGCCCATCCAGCGCTTCCCTCCTTCCCTTTGGAAGTCCTTCAAGGATTTCGAGGAAGATGCAATTCACAGTTTTTAATCGCTCTGCTCGTTAACTCTTCCGGATCCGAACCCACTGGAGATTCCCTCGATTCCCACTGCGGCAGATTTCCCAGGGGATGAGGCCCCCAGCTCATCCCACAGAGGAAAATTCCCTCTGGTCTCTCCCAAATTTTCCCACGGCTTGGCTTCGTTTGGGTCCATTTATCCCGGAATTGCCACAAAATCCCTGAGAACGCAAAGAAATTCAATCTCTTCCCAGCACTGCCAAGCCCTGGGGCTCCCAACTCTGCCTGAAATGAATCCCTGGATCCAGGCAGGTCCCACCTCTGACAGGAGATGATTGATGTGGATTTTGGGGCAAATAATTCCTGATTTCTGCCCCTCAGCCCCATCCTGGGGCAGGGATGAAGGGGTGTGGATGGAAGGATGGAGAGATGGGATTGATTCCCTTTTCCTGGCCTGGAAAAGAGCCCCAGCCGAGGCCAGCTGAGCTCAGCACCATCCCTGGACAGGTCGGCATCCAGGCAGGGACGAAGCACAAAAAGAGAATTATTTCCATTTAATCCTTGCGGTATTAAGGGGAAAATATCCACAGTAACAGCGAGGTTCTTGGGGGAAAAAAAAACGTTTAAAAAAGCCTGGAGTCTGCACAGAAAAAACAGCACTGGAAAATCTAAATAATGACCATGGAGCTGGAAAAGAGCTCCTGGAAAATCCTGACTCGGCAGAGACCTCGGAGCGGTTGTCTGGAGCCGACTGATTCCTCTGACTCCTCATCCCCTGGAAGCTCCTCCGTGGCTGAGGCCAACCCGGGATCAAAGAGCTTTCCCGAGGATGGGAGTGCAACATTCCACACATCTGCTGGAAGCCTCCCAGGGAATCGCTGCCCGTTTTCCTTCCGATTCAGCAAAAACCTTCCCATTTTTCAATTTCACACTTTGTGCTCCAAACCTTGGCTGGAGACAGGGAAAGGTCAGCGGGTGGCGAGAGGTTGGACACGAGGATTTGGGGCTGATTTATGGCTCCCCAAAATGCAAACCCTGAGCCCTGCCCTGCCTGGGCTCAGGAATTGATCCCATAAAACAATACTGGGAGCGCTGGCGCTGATCTGTCTTTCTCCCGCTGTCCTCCCCGATCCCACTGACCTCAAGTGGACAACGGACACCATTTCCCTCATGGAAATCTCCTCACTGGGATGTTCCTCTGCAGGGCAGCTGAGACAAAATGAAATCAGGTTGGGGATGATCCCACAATCCCTGAGCTTGGAAAAGCCCTCCAAGGTCACTGAGTCCAAACTGTGCCCGATCCCCACCTTGTCCCCAGCCCAGAGCTCTGAGTGCCACGTCCAGGAATTCCTTGGACACCTCTAGGGATGGGGACTCCAAACCCCCTTGGGCAGCCCCAGCACCCAAATCCCCCCTCCCTGGGAGGGTCCTGGCTCATTCCCACTGGGATCATTGAATAGAAGGAAGCTCCAAGTGATTAATTAACTCCGGAGTGTTTAATTACCCTTGGAACATCCAACAGGCATCCCCGGTTCCATCTCCCAGCATTCACAACACTCGACATTCCCAATTAGCCATAATTGAGGATGATAACGAATCCCCATGTTTACACCACCCATTAAAATCCCGGATTTTCATTATTCCTGGTCCCCACACGCTCCTTGGTGAGGGACACAGCTGGAAAAGGCTCCTCCGTGCCGTGGTTTGTGCCGAGGCCTCGCAACCGATTGTGGACGGGCTCAAAGACAGGAAGAGAAATTCAGGATAAAATCCAAACTCCAATTTCCGAGTTTGGAAATTTCCCCAATTTCCCCACTGAATGAGGAATGAATGCTGCCATTACCTCCCAGGCTGACAATGCAGATTTATGCAAATGAGCTGCTGTTTGTCTGCTCGTTAATTAGCAGCGTTTTCCAGCCATGGAAACCAGGCTGGGAGAATTCTTCTAATTCCACCAGCAGTTGGATCCCACTCTTCCCCACATTCCTGTCCCACTTTTTGGGGCTTCACCAAGGTTTTGGGGTGGAACAAAAACTTCTGTGGACGTCATGGGGCTCCTGGGCTTGGGAGCAGGGAAAGAGGGATCTGGGAAAAGGGGGAAAAGTGGGATTTGGGAAGAGGTGAGCGGCAGCTTTGCGTAACTCTGGATTTCCCTTCCAGTTTCTTCGTGCAGCGATGATGTCACCGAATCAGGGAATTGTTTGGGTGGGAAAAGACCTCTTGGACAATCATGGAAATATTTGGGTTGGAAAAGACGTTTGATAGGATCATGGAATTGTTTGGGTTGGAAAAGACCTTCTGGAGAACCACGGAATCATTAAAAATGGGTGGGAAGAACCCCAGGACTTTCTTGCTCTCCCTGAGGTGCATCAATAATCCCAACAGGCAAAATGTGGGATAAATCCCTGGGACAAATGTACAAACTGTCAGTGAGCAAACACCTAAACAACCTCTGGGATGTTTTATTCCCAAATAAACTGGATCAGTTACAAATGTTGGGCACAGCCATGACCCTGCCCAAGCTGAGATTTATCTGGGAGTGTTGCGGGATCAGACACAGCCCCTCAGGGCTCCTCCTCCCATTCCCTTTTCCCAATTTTTCCCTGCTCTCTGCATCCCTCAGGGACAATTCCTTTACCCGGATTTACACATTTATTTACAAACCCAGAATGACTGGGGGGGATCCCAGCACCCTCAGGATTCTGGTGCCTGTTTCCAGCCTGGCCTCTTCCAGTGTTTCCTCTGCAATTTCTGCACACACAGCCCCACAAAATGGGCCTAAACACTGCAATTTTCCAACCATTTTCATCCAAATTGACGGCAATTTCCCAATGGTCCCAGCACCAAATTATAACTGAGTGCTCGGAAACGCTGCGAGGCTGCCCAGGCGTCCGCGGGCACGGGAGGGAGGGGGGAATGTTGGGATGAGGTGGCAGCAGCTGGACACAAACCCTTCAAAAATGGGTTTTTAGGTTATTAGCGGCCACATCTCTGGCCTGGAGTCATCAGAGGGGAGAGGTGAGGCCGTTCCTGTGATGGATTTGGGATATAACACTGTAAATCTCCCTGGGTGGCCGGGAAAGGGGCTGTTTTTCCAGGAAATCTGTGGTGCCAGGATGGCAAAATAGGAATAGATCCCAAAATAAATCAGGGCAGTGAGAGGTCGCTTTGGTTCAGTCACTTGGGAAGTAATTCCAGCTTGGAAGAGGGGATGGTTCCTAGGATACCTCGAGAGGGGATCTAGGGGGGCTTTGCAGAGCTCCAAGAGTGCCCAATTCCACCGTTTTTGGGGGATACCACATCCCTGGGATTATTCAAATCCAGGCTGGATGGGGCTGGGAGAAGCCTGGGATTGTGGAAGGTGTCCCTGCCCATGGAAAATCCCATCCTGAAGTGGGATTTAAGGTCCCTCCATCCCAAATCATTCCAGGATTGGATCTGGGTGCGGAGAGGGGTGCTCCGAGGTTGATGCTGCAGGAAAACCTGGACATTTGGGAAGGAGAGGCCAAGATTTGGGGCAAAACATCCCCAGCCCATCTGGACCACCATCCCTATGTTGGGGTCATCCCACTCCTTCTCTGCCTTGGGAACGCAACGGGAATTCGGGATCCAGCTCAGATTTACCCCTGGAGCTCTGCCACTCCCGGTCCTTCTCCGTGCCATCCTCCTGCTGCTTCCCACACGGATTTCACACTCCCTGCTCCCCCCCCAGGAGCGAGGAACCCGTCAGATATTTCTGTGCTTCTCACAGATGGCCTCGGTTTCCAACCCAACCACGCTGCAGGCACGGGGAATGTATTAATAATTACACAAGGTGTTAATTGCTTCCCAGGCAGGGCTTTTGTCTCTCCTTCCTCTGCTGAGACAGCGATGGCGAAAGTCAACAAGTGTCAAGTGAGGCGCTTCATTCCCGAGCCGAGAGCGTTTATTAAAATTGCTAATGAATCTAATAATTAAACACATAAATATGCGTTACCTCAGGTATTAAATCTCATTATTGGCCCCGTCCAAAATCAATTTGGGGGCGTGTGCATATTAACACATGGGCAAAGTTAATTAGAAATGTCCAGATCAATATTTGAGTAATTCTTAACTGGTGGAATCCCTGTCTGCGGAGCTGTGAATAAGTTATATCCCAGAAATTAATGCCTTCCCCTAATGGAGTTTGTCCTGGGAAATTAATAATGCTCCAGGAAATCTGCGAAAATAAATGATGAACCTGTTTGCCCTCGGGGAAATCATTAAATATCCGTTGTCAGGGCCCAGGCTCTGCTCCAGACCCGGAGCACCGGGAGAGGTGGGACAGAGCCGGGATGGATCCCATGGGGCTCCGACCCCATTCCCTGCTCCATGGATTCTAGGTGAATCCCACTTTTCTAGGAAACCAGACCTGCAACTCAGGCATGGATCCCACAGGGCTGTGACCCTCATTCCTTGCTCCAGGGGTTCCAGGTGAATCCCAAATTTCCAGGAAACCAGAGCTGCAACTCAGGCATGGATCCCAGGGGACTCTGACCCCAATTTGCTGCTCCGGGGGCACGGGAAAAGGGGAAAAGCAGCTCTTTGGAAGCTCAAGCCCAGCCCTGAAGCAGGAGTTCGGTGCTGATTTCAGGGCTGGATCATTCATCGATGATTTATAGGGAATATCTGCACTTCCCTGGACACGCTGGGGACAGGATGGGGACACAGGGCCGGGGGACAGGAGCTGCCACACCTCCGTGTGGGGTGACAAACTAAACCCCAGCCCTGGGGACAGCCCAGCAGCGCTTCATGGAGCCGTGGGGTTCCCCAGCAATTAATTCTCCCCTCATTAAACGCCTCACTGCCGTTTATCCACCCTCCTCCTGCCATTTAGGGATTTATTGCTAATAAAGGGAGGGGGGAGCAGAGCAGGATCTGGCAGGGTCTCCCCCACCTTCCCGCAGCTTCCCTGTCTGGGTTTGTTTCCGTCTCTCCTCGCCTCCCCTGGGATAACGCCATCCCTCAATCTGCTCTGACACATTTCCTTTCCCCAGGGCAATTTACACGGAGAATGATTCCCTGATTGCTCACTTTGCCTCCTCCTCTCTTGTTCTTGTGCGGAGTTTAGGGTTGGGGTTTTTTTTTATTGTTTTTTTTTTTATTATTTCCGAAGGATCATAAAATACTGTGTTTTAGCAATAATTGCTTGGCGGGGTTGTTTCGCTGCCGGGGGAGTGCTGCTCCTTCCCTCTCTGGGCTCCATTTGCTCGGCACGGGTGGGTTTGGGGTTCCCCCGTGCCACAGAGGGGCTGCTGCCACCTCAGAGGGGACATTTGGGACCTCCCTGTGCTAAGGAAAAGTCCCAAATCCCAGGCAGGGCAGGGATGGAGATCTGGGATAGGATTCAAGCCATTTAACCCCAAGCACAGAATTATCTCACAGTGCTTTGGGTGGGAAGGGATCTCAAATCCCACCCAGGGACTCTTCCCACCATCCCAGGGATGCTCCAAACCCCGTCCAGTCTGGCCTTGGACACTTCCAGGGGTTAACAGCATCCAAATCCCAAAGGAATTCCCAGCAGGAGCAGGGAGCTGTGCCCAGGTTGGGTCATGCCGGGCCAGGCCCGGCACATTCCCAAATCCAACGGGATTCCTGGAAGTGCCGGAGTCCCGGAGCTCTCCCTGCTCACTTCAGCACCGTCTCAATCCCGCTCAAGAGCTCCGGAGCGTTCCTACTTATCTGTAAATTTATCTGCGTTGGGTTATCCATTGCAAGTGCAAAGAAATTCCCTGTGTTTCCCAAACCCACTTGATTCCGGCCTCTATGACAAGTGGGGGCAATTCCCACACTGGGAATCAGGAATTATCTGGAGGGCTGTGCTTTCCCTGGGCATTTTTTTTTAATTTTTAACCTTTTCCAGGCCACCTGGATCCCATCAGATCCCAAAAATCCCCCCTGGCACAGCCAGTGTGGGATCCTTGTGGGATCCACGCCACAGGAATCCGTGGATGGGGTTCAGGTGGCTGTGAAGGTGTTTGTGAAGGTGTTTATGAGGATATTTATGAAGATATTTATGAGGATATTTACGAGGATATTTATGGCAGGTCCTGCTGCTCCTGGGCGAAATATTGATTTGTAAACAAAGGAATGTCCCTGTGACCATTAAATCAGCCTGAGCCAGGCCAGAATCACCAAAAAAAAAATAGGATTATTACATTTCTGGGTCTGTTTTATTTGTAAACCAGAGAGAAAAAGAGAAGAGAACATCCACAGAGCTGCTCCGTGCTCCTGGAGCGGCCGAGCCTCATCCCAGACCCATCCATGGCTCCAACAACCAAGCAGGGAATGATTATTTTGTTCCTTTAGCCAGGAGTGTCCCCAGCCGGGACACTGGGACAGCCCCTGGAGCATCTCTGATTTTCCGGGATCATCCAGAGCCGTTATCCCGGATTTATGGCTGGAAGGGAGGCAGGAATCTGTCCCACCTGGCCAGATTCCCGAGCAGAATGGCAGCGGCATTGCAGGATTCTGGAGCTGCCGAAATGGGGTTTGCAGTTCGTTATCCCGGTGCTGAGGGAACCAGCGCAGGCAGCCACGTTTGGGGTTTGTTTTTTTTTTTTTTAAAGAAATAAAACTTTCTCCTTTTATCGGCGCCTCACTCTCCGTTTTATATCCTTTGCCTTCGCCTGAAAGGAGAAAAACGAGGCTCTAAACTTGCCACCCCCTCGCTATCTCCTGCCTTATCTAAAGGCAGCGCTGCAGATGGTGCCATAAAACCTGAGATAAGGGCAGGGACCAGACTGGGGGTGGGAGGCACCTCCCTTCCTCCCTCCTTCCCTCCTTCCCTCCCTCCCTCCCCTTCCAGGCAGCCTTTCCATCAATCCCTCGCCGCCGGGAATGCCTTCCCTTAAAATCTGACGGCAGGGCCCGTGTTTCCCTTTGGAGATTGGGCTGAAATAACACGGGAAGGGTGAAGGGATGGAGGGGCAGAGCCGGGGTTTGGGAAAAGAGGCAGCCTCGGGCTTGATCCCGACCCACGGGGCTGCTTTCCATGGCTCTGGTCCTTGGCTGGTGGGAATAATCTGGCCGAGGAGCATAAATGACTCCAGCAAACATCCCAGGCTGTTCATTGATCTCTACTGGTTGTTCCCAAACCTGATTGCTCGTCCTGATTAAGGATTTTGGTGCCCAAGGATTTTGGGTTAAAGGTTTTGGTGGAAGGCAACCGCCCCACGGGCATTAATCCCACAAGGAACCCCATTCCCTGAGGAAATCGTGGAGTTTTTTGGGTTGGAAAAGGCCTTTAAGAGCATCGAGTGCAGCTAAGGCCACCTCTCAACCATGTCTGCAGGGGGGTTTGGGGCAGGCAGGAGGGAGCAGGAGAGGAAGGAAATGCCCGGTGGGAGCGGGATCAGCCCAGGAAGGATCCTGGAGGAGGACACGGAGAGGGATCAGCCCAGGCAGGATCCTGCAGCCCGTCCCTGTCGCCGGCGCTGTCGGTGACGCGGGGATGTCGCTGTCACCGAGGGGAAGCGTGGGAGGGCAGAGCTCACACCCGGCGCAGGTGCTCGGGAGTCTGTGCGCACCCCGGCGCCATCCCAGCCCTGCTGGGCTTGGAAAACGTCTTTCCCGGATCCTTGGGATCGTTGGGATGCGGAGAGCAGCTCGTTCCCTCTGCGGGAGCAGAACCCGTGCGGGGGGACAGCTCCGGGCCCGCCCCGGGGCTCCCTCACCCATCGCGACCCTCCCGCGGTGCCCCGTCCTGCCAGGGCCGGGGGACAGCATTCCAAGGATCCCGGGCTCCGGCACATTCCCAAAATCCGGGGCTGCGGCACAGATTAGCATTGCCACCTAGCGGGGTGCCCTCCGCCCGGCCCCTCTGTCCCTGCCACCGCGATGCCACCCCCACAGTGCCACCCCCACAGTGCCACCACCGCAATGCCACCACGGCCCCGGCCCCACCCTGGCACCGCTCCCGAGGGATGGGATTTGCTGGGTTCGGGACAGATCCGGGAATGCCGAGGCTCCCTCCCCTCTCAACCCCGGGATGCTGTCGCTCAGCCAGAGCCCGGAGCGAACCCTCGGAGCGTTTTTTGTTCTTCCACCGCTCCTCACAAGTTGTTTTCCACACAAAAATCTCCTTTTTTCCCCCCTCCCCGCCTCCTCCTTCGAGCGGGGAGGGAGCAGCAAAGGTCAGGCTTTGCCCGGGGCGCTGGAGCCGGGCAGAGCGCGCAGACACCTTCGGATTCCAGGGAAAAAAAGGCACCACTGAGGGAAAATCGGGACAGCCAGACACGATCCCCCATCCCCGGGGCAGCGGGGCCGCGTTTCAAAGAGTCCCTGTGCTCGGGTAACAAAGGCCTCATGCAGCGGGAAGGGATCCTGGCGCGGAAGAGGAGCTGAGGTTCGGAAAAAAGGGGGATAACTCCTCCAAGGGCACCAAAAAAAGGGGATAACTCCTCCAAGGGCACCAAAAAAAGGGGATAACTCATCCAAGGGCACAAAAAAAGGGAATAACCCATCCAAGGGCACAAAGAAAAGGGAATAACCTAACCAAAGGCACAAAAAAAGGGAATAACCCATCCAAGGGCACCAAAAAAAGGGAATAACCCACCCAAGGGCAAAAGAGATGAGGCCACCATCTTGCCCTGACACTGCTCTGACCCAAAAACACCCCATGGGATGCAGGGGTGAGGCAATGCCACCCCAAATCCTGGATCCGGGGCGCCAGTGGGAAGTTCTTTCACCCCCCATCCCATAATTTGGTGTGGATAAACAGCTTTTCTTCAAAAACAAAGCCCGGCCAGGCTCTGGGCACTCGAGGAAGCCGCAATAAATGTTTCAGCAACGCTGAGGCGAGGAGGCAGCGCAGGAGAAGTCTCTGATCGCCATCCAGCTCCCGCTAAATCATTCATGGCCCTCCCCGCCCGCTCCAGGAAGAGCCAATTATCCCCATTTTCTTCTAAACATTGAGACTCCTGGAAGTTTTTTGTTGGGAAGGAGCGGAGGAGCGAGTCCCCAGCTGGAGAGGGCAGAGCTGAGGCTCTGGCGGTCCCAGCCCCGCCTGGATCATCCCAAGGGCTGGAAAATCCCAGCGCATCTTTCCCCAGAGCCAGCTGGAACACGCCAGCAACGCCGGCAGCGTTTGGAATTGAGATTTTCCAAAGGCGTGTTTAATTCGGAATTAATGGGATGATTTTTTTCCCCCTCCCCCTCCCTCACGATAATTGAAAGGGGGAAAAAAGAATAAAATTATTATTAAACACAGCTTTGTGTCTGAGACCCTGACGACGAGGTGGGAAACATCCACCCGGCACACGGCTGCTAATTCCCAATAAATATGTTTCTTTCAATAACCAGCTGGTTTTAATTCAACAAACACAGGAGCTGTCTGCTGAAATCGGGATTAATCGAGTGTTCCGAGACCTCGGTGGGAAGCAGCAGCCGTGGCTCAGCCCCCACCCCTGCCCGGTGCAACGGGAATGTGGAGATGGATGCTGGGAATACTTGGCGGCACCTAAATCCCAAATTTCTGTCTGCTTTATTTATATTAAATTAATTAACTTTTTTTTTTTTTTTCCCCATTTTGGATGCTGTGCAGGAGCTTTAATCAAAAGGAAATAAAAAGCAAACCAGGCACCAAGGTTATTCCCCAAATCCGCCTTTTCCAGCCTGTGCCCCTCCATCCCTCCCGTGGAACAGGGAATTCCAAGGAACCTTTTTCCTTCTGTTTCTTCCCAGAGCTGGGAAACAGCCATGGGGTTGTCAGGGACACCCCAAAAAGGAGCCCTGGGGGTGGAAGCTCCCCCAAATTCTCCCCGGAGCTTCCCAAAACCTCCCCAGAGCTTCCCAAAACTTCCCCGCCGGCTTTTGGCACTTCCCTCCCGCTGGGAAGGGGTGGAGCCAGGGACACCCTCAGATGACGTCATCAGGTGACATCATCAGGTGACACCATCAGGTGACACCCTCAGATGATGCCATCAGGTGACATCATCCGGTGACACTATCAGGTGACGTCATCAGGTCATGCCCTTAGGTGATGTCACCAGGTGATGTCATCAGGTGATGCCCTCACGTGACATCATCAGGTGATGTCATCAGATGACATCATCAGGTGACACTCTTAGGTGACACTCTCACGTGACACCCTCAAGTCCCCGGGCTGTCACCTCCTCCCCAGCCCACAGGGAACCAAATCCCCAACTCAAAACCCTAAACCCCTGTAGCAGCTTTGCTCTAAAATCCCAGGAAAAAGGAAGGGAAAAATGGCGGCATTCCGGGGAAAACAATTCCCATTCCCAGTGCATTTTTTAAAGCTGGATAGATCCCAGCTGCCAGATTGGGTTGTTTGGCCCAAAAAAATTCCTGTATCCACGTCTTTGGAAGGCCAAAATCTGGGAGAGGCCCCCGGATTTTAATTGTCTCTCATTTCACAGCTTCGTGAACAGGTTTTGCACCAGCCGGGAACAGATTTTGTTAATTTTCCTGGGGAAAATTGAGTTTTCCCAACCTTTTTTTTTTTGGCAGGCATGCTCATCAGTGACAATTCCAACAAATTGGGGAGAAATTGGAAACATCTGCAGTGAAAAAAGACAACTTTGGGAAAGAAGGAGAAGCCCAAAATGGGATTTTTTTCCGCAGTGGGAGATGCCCCGAATTGGGTTTTTTTTCTCCTCAAACTAAACATTGGGTGAAGGTGGCTCCTAATGGGATCGTTTCAGATGGATTTAATGGATGGATTTATGGAAATCAGCTTTTCTCTCCATTTGGGTGCATTGACAGCCAAGGAGCCGGGGAATTATTTAAAATAGGAAGGGGAAAAAAAAACCCTAAAAAGGGTAAAAATGCGTTTTTATTTGAAACACCGCACTGAGAGAAAACTGAATTTAATTCCTATTTAATGTTGGACAGCGTCCTTGGGGAAAATAATTCCAACATACCCCAATTGAGGCCTTTTTTTCCATAAAACTTGAGTTTTCCTCTTTTTTTTTGTGTAAATCTTGAGTTTTCCTCTCTTTTTTTCATAAAACTTGAGTTTTCCTCTTCTCTTTTCCATAAAACTTGAGTTTTCCTCTTTTTTCCCTGAAAGATTTGGGGTTCCCCATGTTTGGATGCCACCCCAAAACCACGAGGCCTTCCCAGGGATGGGTCTGGGGTTAATTATAATCAAATTAAATCAAAATAATTGCTTGGCCCCACTTGGAGCTCTCACTTTGACCAGGAGTTGTAGGAATGGGATTTCCACCCGTTTTTCCATGAGAATCAGGATATTTTTGTAAAAGTCTCAATTCTACACCAAAATGTGAAATACCTTCATAAAAAGTGCGGTTTTGACGAGTTTCCCATGGGATTTTCCACACTTCTGGTGTCTGGCCCTGGTTCCCGGAGCTGAAGGTCCCGTTGGGGCCGCTTTGGGGTTGCGGCGTTCTGGGGTTGGGCGCAGCATCCCAAATCCCACATCCCGCATCCCAAATCCCGCATCCCGCATTCCAAATCCCGCATCCCGCATCCCAAATCCCGCATCCCCAGGGAGCTGCATCCCCCCCGAGCTGCCGCTCTCCAGCAGCTGCCGCACCGCTCATTAGCGGCTCCTCATTTCCATGAATTCCCCGGGAACGGGATCCAAACCAGCCCCGGCTCAGAGCGATCAAAACAAATCAGCCGCGACATGAAAGCGGAAAGGTTGAAGCAGAGGTGAGGAGCTCCAGGAGCGATTTCCATACTTTCATCCCGTTTTTTTTTTTTCCCCTTCCACTCCATCATTTCTCACGGAACGATGGAGCTCGGGCGGGGATTTGATGGCTCCGAGATCTGAGGGCTCGGCTGGCAGGGGATGCTCCGCGTTTAGCATCGATAATCACTCGCAGCTCCGCCGCTTCCCCTCTTGCAGAGTCCCCAGATCCCGCATCCCAAATCCCAAATTCCGCATCCCACATCCCAAATTGCACATCCTGCATCCCACATCCCGCATCCCGCATCCCACATCCCAAATCCCGCATCCCACATCCCAAATCTCACATCCTGCATCCCACATCCTACATCCCAAATCCCGCATCCTGCATCCCAAATCCCAAATCCCACATCCCAAATCCCAAATCCCGCACCCCCAGTCCCACATCCTGCATCCCAAATACCAAATCCCGCATCCCAAATCCCAAATCTCACATCCTCATCCCACATCCCAAATCCCACATCCTGCATCTCAAATCCCACATTCTGCATCCCGCATCCCACATCTCGCATCCCAAATCCCGCATCCNTTGCACATCCTGCATCCCACATCCCGCATCCCACTTCCCGCATCCCAAATCCCACATCCTGCATCCCGCATCCCGCATCCCGCATCCTGCATCCCAAATCCCAAATCCCACATCCCACATCCCAAATCCCATGTTTGCAGCACGTGGCAAGCACCCCGAAACCGCGGCGGCACCGGCACAGCCCGCGGGTGACCCCCACTGAAATACAGGAGGTTTACAGGGGGAGTTTCCTGGGGCTGGCCGCTCCAGCCGGAATCCCATTTATCCCTGGAATGGCAGGAGGACACCTGGCAGGGGCCTTTCCTTAATTTCCTTAATTCCACTTAATTGGCCGTGGCTCCGTTGTCGCCCCGCAGCGAGTGCTCGTTAGGGCAGCACTAAAACAGAGCGGGAGGGATGGAATCGGAGCGGAGCGAAGGAAGGGACTCGTGGGGAGGCTCCGGGAGCCGAGATCGGCACCTAGGCGCTCATTCCGGCTCGGAAAACGCCGGGAATGATGGATGGAGGCACTTACGAGCACCTTGACAGCAATAAAGGGGATGATCCATCCCGGCGCTGGCGGAATTCCAGGGGCTCGGCCTCACTCCGCACTGTGGGAAAGGCTCGGAGGAATCGGGCCCTGCTCTGGGGAGCGCGGTGGGAATTGGGAGCCCAAAGGCCTGGATTCTGCTCCCATTAAAGACATTCCCATGGGACGGATGTGCTGGGAAGCAGCGGGATCTCAGCACAGCCAAATCTCAGCCAGCAGCTGCTGGGGTGGGTGACAAACATCGCCCCGAGCTCATTCCGGGGGAAACGCCGGATCCCGGCCTCTGGAAAAGCTCGGGGAGGACAGGGGGGTGCTGGGGGGCAGAAGTGCAGCTCAGCACCTCGGTTTGGGGCTGAATCCTCTGATTTCTCCCAGGATGAGAAGGAACGACCTCGGCTGTGCCAGGGGAGGGCCAGGCAGGAATTTCTCCATGGAAGAAGTTGTTAAACGCTGCCCAGGGAGGTTTGGAGTCCCCAGCCCCGGAGGTGTCCTGGGTGTGGCACTCAGAGCTCTGCGCTGGGGACAAGGTGGGGATTGGGGTTGGACTCGCTGACCTTGGAGCTTTTCCCAGCCTCAGCGATTCCACGGTTCCCTGATTCCCTTCCACGATTCCACAGCCCTCCCCTCCCGGAGCTGTGCTGAGGACCAGGAGCGGACCCAGCCGAGTGTCGGAGCCTCGGGACAACCCCAGCAGTGACGTTTCCCCATTTCCAGCCTCCCTTCCAGCTCCTTCCGAGCCCAGCTCGGCCGTTCCATCTCCGCCTCCAATCTGCCACCAAACCCCACCTGCTCCTCTCCTCCGGCTCCTCAGGTACAAAGCAGCGCGAGTGCTTTGTAATTTAGTTGAAAGAAAAGAGGTATTTTCTTTTTAATCCCCTAAACAGCACCTTTTTGTAGGTTCTTTTTTTCCTTTCCGTGGAGAGCCCAATCTCGCAGATTCTTTTTTTTCTAATTTTTTTTTTTTAAATCTTTTTTTTTTTTTTTTTAATTTTAGAGGAGAAATTAATGCAGGGAACAGAACGCTGGCGGAGAACAAAGCAGAGGGGGTTTATTTGTCCCCTGCAGATGACAGACGGACACGCGGCCACCGCAGGTACGGTGCCGGATCCTCACGGCTTTGTCTCCTCATGCCTTTGATGCCTCAAATTAAAAATGTGCCCGAGGACGGTAATTAAAAAAAAACCAAACCAAACCAAACCCTGAGAGCCACTTGGCTTTTTGTGTTCGGATCCCTCCTGCCTCAAGGTTTAACCCTGTGAAGGATCTCTGCGGGAATGGGTTTTCCAAAGAAAAACTTATCAGGGTTTTCCAGAGAAAAACTGATCCGGCTCCAGCCCGGATCCTAATTCCTGATGGGAACAAACCACTCCAGCCCTGATCCC
>VWZW01006285.1:122549-135357 GCA_013397115.1 Edolisoma coerulescens
GCCCACCCTGCCCCGCACTCACTGCCCTCCCCCTGCCCGGCCAGCCCGGCATTCCCAGCTCCCACGGACTCCGTCCCTTTTCCCGGCTGCCGGACAGCAGCTGGATCCGAGAGTTCAGAGAGATGTCCCAGCCACCGTCTGACCAAGGAGTGGGGTTCATGTTCACCCCACAGCCCCTCGCACCCGCTGGGACTGTCCCTCCCGGGACCCCCGGCTGCCTTATCTCCTCCGTGCCCTCATCCTGCGGGATCCCGCCACGGGAAGCTGGTTCAAAAACCCCAAACCGACCACTTTCACCTTAATTTCTACCCCAGCTCTTAAAATTTCCCCCTGCCACCAGGGAGTGGCTCCGTGGATAATGAGGTGGCGCTGCTGGTGACCCTCATGTCCCCGTGACCGGGGAGGGAACCTGCAGGGTCCGGTTTGTGGGGTGGGGGCTCCCACCGGGACCCCTCTGTGCCAGTGCAATGATATTTTTGCTGCAATTATTTACCCACAGCCCCATTCCAGGGCTCTTGGGGGAGGATGGGGGGGCCTTGCACAATCCCAACGCCGCCAATTCGGCCAAGGGCTCCAAGCTGTGCAAAATTCCGCGTCCCTCGCGCCATTCCAGCCTGGAAAGGTGACACACACAGAGGAACCAGTCTGTGCCTTCTGCGTCCGGCCCTGAGCACCCCAAACTGCTGAGCCCCAGTTCTCCTGGCTGGGCCTGGCGTTCCCAGTTAGTCCTGGCACTGCCCAGCCGGTCCTGGCACTTCTGAGCCAGCCCTGGCATTCCCAGCCAGTCCTGGCGCTGGCACAGCCGATCCTCACCCCTGGCCCGCTGGAAAAAGCCAACCTCAGCTTCCTGCAGGTGCAATCCGGGCCCACCCGGGGCCAAGCCTTTGCCCAGACCTGCCGAAGGATGTTTTGGAAAACGGAAGGATCAGGGCTGGCGAGGCCAGAAGGGATTTCGCGCATCCCCCAAGGCACAGCCCCGCGCCGAGGGCTCTGCGCCCGGAGCCTTCCAGAGCCGACCCGGGCGCCGAGGGGAGCAGAGCCCTTCCCGACGCCCCATCCCCGCAATTCCCTGCTCCTGCTCCCGCCGGCCTCGGCGGCCCCGTCCCCGTGCCCAGCCCCGCGTCCCCTCGGCCCCGTGTCCCCCCCAGCTCCATGATGTGATCTCCAGAGGCCTCGCCGTGCTGCCTTTGCACAACTCCGCTGTGTGTGCCCGTCGCATTCCAGGTGTGTGGCTCCAGCTGGGAGCCGTGGCCACGCCCGGCCCCAGCCTGGACAGAGAATTATTTTTCTGCAGGTTTTCTTNTGATGTAAACTACTGGTTAATTTTATGTTTTTATTTATAAATAAATTTTTTAAAACTCCCCCAAGCCTCTCTCCAGCTGCCCGGCAGCGTTCCGGGGGTTTTCCCTGCCCCAGCCACCCCCGTTTATCGCAGCCCACCAGGGTCCCCTCTGGGGACATCCTTCCACCTGGCCCTGCTGCTTCCAGCCCAGCGTTATCTGCGCTCTGCAGCTGGGATAAGCCGAGCATGGAAAAGCAGGGATTGCTGGAGCAGGGAGAGCGGGATAATCCACCCGGCCCCGCTCCCAGCCCGAGCCCAGCAGCTTCGCCCTCCCGCCCTGCAGCTGAGCCCCATTTTCACCCCATTCCCACCAGCCCTGAGCAGGCTGGGCCCAGTCCTGAGGGGATCCCGGGAAAACAATTCCCGAGGGAGAGAGGAAGCGCGGCCGCTGTGCCAAACCCAAGGTCGCATTTTGACTATTTCAGCTGTTCTGCTCCAAACCAAATCAGGTCCACGAAAACCAGCGTGGGGGGAGGCCAAGGGGGGGCTTGGGCAGCAGAAAATGGGGAAAACGCTCTAATTTCAGGAAACTCTGCACATCCTGCTCCATCACGGGGCAGGGGGGGGGATCTGGGCACCCCAAAAGGGCACCTGGCACCTGCTGCTGCTTTCCAGGGAAATCTTGGCTGTGCTCCCGCTGCCCCAGAAGAGAGGGAAGTTTATTTTTAGAGCCTTTGGAGCTGCTGAGGAGGGAAGGGACAGAAAATCCCTGTGAGGGCTCTGTGTCCTGAGGGTCCCTCCTGTCACAGCCGCCCCAGCCTGGCTGGGGGTGCCCAGGGCTCCGGGACAAGGGAGCAGCAAGGAGGAGAGCCCTGAGCTCCCAGTTCTGCCCGGGATAGCTCCCAGGGGACATCCATAGCTCCCAGGGGACATCCCTGTCCTGCAGAGGTCACAGCCGAGCTCAGCAGCACCGGGAGGAGCGAGGGGAGCATCCCTGAGGGCACGAACACCCCAGGGAATTCTCAGGAATGCCCAGGGAAGCCAAAACCTCATCCCCGGAGACCCAAACCCCAGCCCTGAGGGCCCTGGGCTGCTCCTGCCACTAAAGCAGGTGATGGTTCCCCCCCTTTTGCACCAAACCCCTCCCGCAGCTGCTGCTGAGGACGAGCTGTGCCTGCCCTGTCCTCTCCTGGCACAAACCCGGCACCGGAGCCGTGCCGGGATGCTGGGAGGGCACCGGGAAATCTCTGACCCTGCTCCTGCAGGAGACACGAGCAGGAAGGAGCAGCAAGGCCGGATAATCCCAGGGCAAAATCATTCCCTGGGGACAGCCAGAGCTCCCTCGGGGACAGGCTGAGCACGAGCAGGGTGGCTCGGGAAGCACCTGGGGGAGGTTTTGGGGGGCAAACAGGAGAAGGAGCCCGGCTGGAGCATCCCCCGGGCCGGGGGGGTCCCTGCTCTGGGCCAGCCCCGCTGCAGCTGCCGGCCTAACGAGCGCACGCAGAGCGGCCCCGAGCCGGGGAAAAGCCGATTTGCATCTCCTTGAAGCGCCGGGTGCCACCGCCGCGCTGCCCGGCTGTGCCAGAGCCAGCCCCGAAGCTCCTCCGCGGCCAGCCCGGCGCCGGGGAGACAGAGAACCGAGCGGAACCAGCGCCGGGGGGCCGGCAGGGCCGGGGGGCGCGGGGGCAAAGCCGCTTTTGATGTGGAAATGAGCCCGCAGCTCCCCTGCCCACCAGCGCGGCCCCGGCCCTGCCTCGCATCTGCCACCGGCCCGGAGCCCCCGGGCACGGACGGACCCGCCCGGCGCTGCCCCCTCCCCTCCCCAGCCCGGGGACAGCTGGCGTGTGCCCGCGGCAGGGACCGGCTGCCATCCCTCGGCGAGGGCTGAGCCCCCGGGCGCTGCTCGTTACTCATTATGGCATAAAAAAACGGAATTAGAAAAGCGGCTGTGAGAGCCCCGAGGCGGCAGCTGCGAGAGCAGCGCGGCCCTCGGAGCGGTACCCGCTCTGTCCCCGCTGTCCCCGAGCCGGGAACGGCACCGGGACAGCGCCAGGAGCTGGCACAGCAGCGCCAGGGGACAGACGGACAGACGGACAGCCCCACGGCCGGCCCCGAGCAGCCTCTGTTCGTCCCACAGCGCTGAGCAGCGCGGGGGAAATCCCAGGGCTGAGCCCCAGGGGCTGGGAAGGGGAACCAAAGCTGGGTTTGTTCATTCCCGGCTTTGCCATTCCCGGGTTCGTTCATCCCCGACTTTGCCATTCCCGTTTTCCACGGCCCTGTGCCAGGCTCGGGCTGTCCCCACCCGGGCCAGGCTCTGTCCTAACCCCGGACCCTGCCCAGGGGAGGGAACAGGGCTGGGGTCACTGACTGACGCCCCCCTCCTCCCCCAGAGCTGATCGTATCAAAAATCCCAACCAAACTTGGGCCTAAAGCTCCTTTTCCAGGAGTTTAAGGTTTCCAAGCCCCCTCCAGCACAAGCTGCCCGTGGACAGGGAGGGATGTGGGGACGGAGGGATCGCATTCCCTGCGCATTCCTGCAAAGCCTTTCCCCGTGACTGCTCCGAGCGCCCCGGCTGAGGCTGAAGGTCAGACCCTCCTCCTCCTCCTCAGCCCCCAGCCCCAGGGACAGCGTGGGGGTGGCTCCACTGACCCTCAGTCCCCACTGAAGTCGCTCCATTCCCATTCCCAGGATCCCTGGGGACAGGAACATCCCAGCCCCCTGCTGAACGCCCAAAGGGATTTTCCACTTCCAACCCCGGAATCAGCGCAGCTCCCATTT
This sequence comes from Edolisoma coerulescens, assembly GCA_013397115.1. NCBI lineage: Eukaryota > Metazoa > Chordata > Aves > Passeriformes > Campephagidae > Edolisoma > Edolisoma coerulescens. The sequence continues at coordinate 126,611 of VWZW01006285.1, forward strand.
GTTCGACACCTTCCATATTTAATTTATTTAGAGATTCTCTACATTAAAGTATTTTCATGCCAACGCTTCCGCCCTCCCGTCCTGACCTCAGGAAAAAGAGACTGGACACAGCTTTGGGTGGAATGCACTGGAATAGAGGTGCTGCTGCAGCCACAGAGAACACGGAACAAACCAGAGAACTGCACACGGGAGACGTCGGGAAAAGCTGGAATTAGCACATTCCAGTCATGTTAGCACCTTCCCAGACGGCGCTGGAGGCGTGCAGGGAGGTGCAACATGCTCTGGTGAGCCAGACCAGAGCTCAGACTACAGGAAAGCCTGGAAAAAGCATGGAATTCTGCCAGCAGCAGCGGGCCCGGAGCCTCGGCTGAACCCGTTGGAAAAGGAACAACACGGAATTGCCCAGCCAAGATTGCAGAGTCTGGGAATGCTGAGCTCAGGGCTGAGGCAAATCTGTGCCTGGAGTGCAAACCACAACAGCTTCAGCCACAGCACAGGCCCAGCGCACCTCGAGCAGGCTCAAAATATCCTTTCTCACACTGAAAGCTGCCTTTTTGATCAACTCCTGTTGCCTCGCGCAGTGCAGGCCACGGGGTAAAAGCTGAGCTCGCACCAGCACACCTGGGCCAGGTTTTAGGTTGGTTTTCACCTCTCAGGATCCCCTTCAGCAGCAGCACAAAGCCCTGAATTACCAACAGCTTGTGGTGATGCTTCTGAGCTGCTGGTTCTGTCTGGCATCTCCAGAATTCAACCAAAAAAGGGTTAAGGAGGAAATTTACCGTGTAAACTTCAATTTAAAATGTAATTCAGTAATTCAGCTTTATCCTGCTGCTTTCAGGTAACACCTCCCTGGCCTCTGTCCTCAGAAAGGACAAGGACTTTTCCACCTTTGCTGGTGGGAGAGTCCCCACTGTCACCTCCCTGTGCCCTCAGTTCACACAAACCTTTCAGAACGTGAAGTTCTGGTTAAAAACCTGCATTTTCACAACGCAACGTTGTCCTGCAAGTCCCATTTCCTCTCTCCTGTTTTCTAACCCACGGTTTCAAAGTGAAAATTTGCAATTTCTGGTCACGCTCAGCCCTGAAAACCCAACAAAAGGCTCAGCTCAAAGCCCAAACCCCGTGGTGGCTATTGCACGTTTTAAGAGCCGTCCTAAACATCCTCCTGAAGATCCAGGCTTTGGGAGAAGGGATATTTTCCAAACTGCTCGCAGTGGGAACGCTGCCACAAGTGTCACCTGCTGCTGGTTGGAGCTGGGAGGGCGACAGGGAAACACCAACACGGGGAAAAGGAAACCAAACGGGCGTCTCACGGAGCAGGGGCACGGGGAGCCGTGCTAGTGCTTGGCATCCCGAGGGTAGAACTCGGCCAGCGTGCTCTGGGGGATCCTCTTGAGCATCTCCTTGGGGAAGATCCTGAGGAGCTGCCAGCCGATGTCCAGGGTCTCGAAGACGGTGCGGTTCTCGTAGGGCCCTGCAGGGACGGCCACGGGGGCACGTGGGGCAGGGAAGGGCACAGGCGGCCCCGGGAGGAGGCAGGGAGGGGCTGGGATCCTTACCCTGAGCGATGAAGTTCTTCTCAAACTTCTGCAGGAACTCCAGGTACAGGAGGTCGTCCGAGGTCAGGGCTTCCTCGCCCACCACGGCCTTCATGGCCTGCACGTCCTTGCCGATGGCGTAGCAGGCGTACTGGGAGCGGGAACGGGGCTTGACCCGGCTCAGGGAGCCATGGAAGGGCTGGCAGGGGCCCTAAACATCCCCTCATCCCACCCCCGCCACGGCAGGGACACCTCCCACTGTCCCAGGTTACCCCAACCTGGCCTTGGACACCGACAGGGATGAGGCAGCCACAGCTTCTCTGGGAATTCCAGCCCAGCCAGGAATTCCTTCCCAATATCCCACCCATCCCTGCCCTCTGGCAGGGGGAAGCCATTCCCTGTGCCCTGTCCCTCCATCCCTTGTCCCCAGTCCCTCTCCCGCTCTCCTGGAGCCCCTTTAGGCTCTGAGGTCTGCCTGCAGCTTCTCCAGGTGAACATTCCCAGCTTGGCTGTTCCCTCCTCTCCAACCACCCACAATTCCTGTTCAAACCCAAAACCCCTCACTGCCCACCCAGTCAAAGCTCTAAAGCAGCCTCAGGAATGTTCTGGACCCCAACTGCTCCTGCCTTCCCAAGCTGGGCAGCCCGAGGTGTGTTGGAAAGCAGCCCCTGCTCCCAGAGGAACGTTTCACCCACCAGCTGGTTGGACACATCCGCGTGGTCCTTCCTGGTCATCCCCTCGCCGATGGCCGACTTCATCAGCCGGGACAGGGAGGGCAGGACATTGATGGGGGGGTAAATCTGGGGGAAAAACACCCAGGGATGAACACGAATCCTTAAGAAATGAGAGTAACCCTTCAGCAGGCTGTGAGCAGCGAGGCACACACCTGCCTGTTGTGCAGCTGCCTGTCCACGTAGATCTGGCCCTCAGTGATGTACCCAGTCAAGTCAGGGATGGGATGAGTGATATCTGTGGAGACAAAATAGTTTAGTAGTTTTCATCCCTTTTACACCCATTTTAGCACTGAGCTGCAGCTTTTTATTCCTAGATGACTTCATCAATTATTCCCTCCACAAATCCCGAGTGCTCCTGGATCGGGGCTATGAGCACCAGGCCTGAAGCCTCAAAGGCAAAGCATTTTTAGTAGGAGGCAGCCAAAAAGTGAAATATTAAAGAAACCTGAAGGCCACAGGACTCCTGTGTTGCTGTGTGCCCCGAAGAAGGCAGGGTGCTCTGATGGAGCCCCTCAGAGCGCTGCTCCTGAGAACAGGGGACCAAAGCTCACCGTCGTTGGGCATGGTGAGGATGGGGATCTGGGTGATGGAGCCGTTCCTGCCCTCCACGCGCCCGGCGCGCTCGTAGATGGTGGCCAGGTCCGTGTACATGTAGCCAGGGAAGCCACGGCGCCCGGGCACCTCCTCCCGAGCTGCTGACACCTGGGACAGCCACAAAAACATTCCCAAGGAGTCAGATCCCACCCGGGCAGCTGCTGTCTCCCTGGATTTAGGGCACTTAAAGCAGCTTCTCCTGCCAAGTGCAGCCACACAAACCCCCTGAGATGTTTGTCAGCGCAGCCGTGTGTGACAGGACAGGACAAATCTAAAATTAGGGAATCAAAATGCTGATTCATGGGATTATGGGGTGATTTGGGTTGGAAGGAAACTTAAATACCATCCAGTGCCACCCCTGCCATGGCAGGGACACCTCCCACTATCCCAGGTTGCTCCAGCCCGGCCTTGGACACTCCCAGGAGTGGAAGTGCCACCAGAGAAATGAATCCCAGCCAATCAAGGATTAACTCAAAGCCTCACAGGTTGTTCCCAAACATTCCAGTGAATATTAATCACAACAGCTCGAGCGGCAGCTTCGCTTCTCACTTCACACCACCCCTTTCTGCCAGCACCCAGCCTGTCAGCAGACACATTAATTAACGCGTTAATGACCACACACCTCTCTGAGGGCCTCAGCATAGGAGCTCATGTCTGTCAGGATGACCAGCACGTGCTTCTCGCACTGGTACGCCAGGAACTCGGCCGTGGTCAGGGCCAGGCGGGGCGTGATGATGCGCTCGATGCTGGAACACAACCCTGCCGTCAGCGGGGGCTGCCAGGGGGGCTTGGGAGCCACACGGAGCTTCCAGGCACCACCCGGAGCAGCAGCCCCTCGCCTGCAGCTCCAGCATCTCGCCTGCAGCCCCCAGCCCCTCGCCCGGAGCAGCAGCCCCTCGCCCGGAGCTCCAGCATCTCGCCTGCGGCCCCCAGCGCCTCGCCTGGAGATCCAGCATCTCGCCTGTGGCCCCCAGCCCCTCGCCCGGAGCAGCAGCCCCTCGCCTGGAGCCCNCAGCCCCTCGCCCGCGGCCCCCAAAATCCATCATTCCCCCACAGCTTTGCTGCCACAAAACCCCACCACCAGTGGCACCCATGGGACACCAGCGAGGCTCCATCCCCCACAGCTGGGTTTGCCCTTCCCAGATTTTCCCTGCCCCCAGGGAGTGGCCACTCACGTGGGATCGTTGGCCAGGTTCAGGAACAGGCACACGTTGTCCATGGAGCCGTTCTCCTCGAAGTCTGACTTGAAGAAGCGAGCGGTTTCCATGTTCACCTAAAGCACAGCGCCGAGGCTTCAGCTCGGGGTTAACCTGGCACATTCTGCATCCTAACGAGGGCTGATGGCCTCATTAATAACCCACAGCAAAGATCTCCGTCAGGAAGGCTCCTCTGCATTCCCAGAGTGAGCAGCTTCTGGGATTCCAGGCTGGAGATCAAGTCTGAGATCCTTTATCCTGACCAGACAGGCTTTGTTAGAATCATGGAATGGTTTGGGTTGGAAGGGACCCTAAAACCCCTCTGCCACGGGCAGGGACACCTCCCACTACTCCCAGCTCGCTCCAAGCCCCATCCAGCCTCAGACACCTCCAGGGATGGGGCAGCCACAGCTTCTCCGGGCACCCTGTGCCAGGGCCAAACAGATTCCAGCACCTCTGGCCTTTGGGATTTTCACCCATCCTTTAATTCCACACACACAAAACCCACTCAGACTCCAGCTGCACTCAGAACCTCACTGATCCCTCCAGCCCCATTTTCCCCCAGCACTGTGGGCTCACCCCCATAGCAGCGAAGACAATGGCAAAGTTCTCCTCGCTGTAATCCATCACATCTTTGGATTTCTTCACCAAGCCAGCCTGGCGACAGATCTGAGCTGCAATCTGGGCAAGAAACGTTCCAGGGTTTGCCTCTGATGCTGTTCCACAGCCCGGAATTAAGTTTAGTTTTGACTCCCACAAGGTTTAGAGCAGCTCTGAGGCCTCACCTCGTTGTGGGGCAGCCCAGCAGCTGAGAAAATGGGGATTTTCTGGCCCCTGGCAATACTGTTCATGCCATCTATGGCTGAAATTCCAGTCTGGATCATTTCCTCGGGATAGATCCGACACTGGGGGTTGATTGGCTGGCCTGGGGGATTTTTGGAGAGAACACAAAGTTACTCCCTGGACATGCTGGAAGTTTTATCAAATAACCCCTGATAAGAGGTAGAAACCCCACTGTGACACCAACAAACCTTCAGCTGCACCTGGTCCCCCCTGAGCCTTTCAGACCCCAAGACTCTGATGTGAAATGTTCAGGGGTTAGAATGCTTTAAAACCCTGCCAGGTTATCAGCTTTTCGTCTTTAGATGCAAGATTACAAAGTTTGAGTTTATTAATAATAAAGATTTTAAGTTTGCAAATAATAAAGAACAGCTTCCAAACATTGCAGAAAATTTTCTGCTCCCTCATCTCCCTGCACTTGGGTGATTTGAGTTTGATGCCACACGCATAATTAAAAATAAGATGAAGCTCCCCCTAAGTTAGATCTTGTGTTCTAAACCAAATATATAAATTCAGCAATCTGAAACACCAGGGCTGACTTTACTCCCCCTCAGAAAATGGATTAAAAACAAACCCATAATGTCCAGGAAATCCTCAGCCAAGACAATGGGGCCTCTGTCGATGGGTTTTCCTGATCCGTTGAACACTCTGCCTACAGGAAACAACAAGAAAAACGTGAATTATAGCGAGAATCAGTTAATTTGGGATAAATCTGCTCATTCCTCACACCCACGTGTAAACCCTCACCGAGCATGTCCTCCGAGACCGGGGTCCGCAGGATGTCCCCGGTGAACTCACAGGAGGTTTTCTTGGCATCGATCCCTGAAGTGCCTTCAAATACCTGCAAATACACAGAAAAAATAAAAATAAACCACAGGGCAGAAGTTCTGAGCTTCACAAAGTAACTCCTGAATGCTGCTTCACCTGGAACCCCCTTTCCTGCTCTGGAAAGGGCCCCAAGGGCAAAGTGCTGGCACAAAACACCACAAACCCCTGCTTTTAACAAAATTCATGGATTGCATCAGCAACAACCACCAAACCTGGTGCAATTCCTTTGATCTCAGGTGTTTCCCCTCTACCAAGTCCTTCAGATAAAATAATGTGAACAAGAAACAGCTTTTTAGGAGAAATACCAGCACCCAATTAGCACAGGGCTGATCTGGAATCCAATACTGCAAATTCCAGGGGATTCCTTTAATCCAGCAGCAGAGGAATCCAGTGGGATGGAAATAAAACTAAATCACTGTGCACTGTCAGAAATCCCCTAAAAATATTGATGCCAATAAAATTATTGACGGAATAAGCAGCTTTACGGTTCCCATTTAAAAAGAACTCATCTCCAGACAGGTTTGATTTGGTTCAGGGCTCATCCTGAGTAATAAAATAGGGAAAAAGCCTCCTGCTCCTACCTGAACCACAGCTTTGGAGCCGCTGACTTCCAGCACCTGCCCGCTCCTCCTGGTGCCGTCGGGCAGGGTCAGGTGCACGATCTCGGCGTACCTGGGGAACTGCAGGGGGGGAAAAGGGAGGAGGGAAGGCATCAAACCCCACAGCCAGCAAGCAAAAACCACCAGAAACGGCTCAGTTTTAAGATTAATTTAACATCAGAACCAAACTCCTTCCCAGGGTATCCGATCTCCCAGGCTGAAGCTGTTTTCACAGGAATAAACGGCACTTGCAGGGTTGGAGCTGCAGAAGGACAGGTCAGAAGCAGTTCTGAAAGCCCAAAGAGTGACAGAAAGCCCCTGGGACAAGCAGAAAAACCCGCAGCAGCTGTTTGCCCTCAAGGGCAGCCTGAAGAGAAGCCAGGACTGTCCCCAGCTGCCTTTTCCAGAGCACTGATGTGGAAACAGAAAGCTCAGGATCAAAGCAAACAGGTTCATCCCAGCTTGGAATTTAAACAACTTTCCAGGGGGTTTGGTAAAACTCAGACTCTGTTTCCTTTCTTTCCCCAACAGCTCTCCCTTTCCTCCAGGACACGGAGCAATTCCCACATCCCCGTTTATCCCAGCGGTCAGAAATGGCTCAAAATCGCTCTGTGGAATTCCCCAGCAGTCTGGATTTTACCTCTCCCAGCTTTTCCTGTCAACTCTCCCTGAAAAAGCTTCACTGGGCACCGGGTATTTACCTTCACCTGATCCAGGATAACCAGGGGTCCGTTCACGCCCGACACCGTTTTGTAAGCTGGAAAAGACACAAGGCAGGAGTCAGGAATATCCTACATCCCGTTTTTCCATTCCATTCCTGTCACCAGGCCCGGGTTGCCAGAGCTGGGGCCTGACTTCTGTTTATTATGAACCCCACAAGAAGGATCAGGTGCAGCATTGCGTGTCCAGCATTTTTCCTGCCTCCTGCAGAGCACTGGAGGTGACTCTGATGTGATCCCGGTGTTTTCCTGGCCATCACAGGAATTCCCTGCTCGGCTTGGAGGGGGTTGGAACACCCTGGGATGGTGGGAGGTGACCCCATGGCAGGGGTGGCCCTGGATGGGATTTAAGGCCCTTCCAGCTGAAACCATTCCAAGATTCCACGGGAGGATTTTGCTGTCAGCCCAGGGAAAAAGCACCACCTGACCTGCAGACGAAGGAAACCCCGAGTCAAAGCTCCCTCAGGGCCACCAGGAGCAGCTGGGGCTGTTCCCCACTGGTCCCCAGGAGGGGAAGTGGGGGAGTGGAGCCACCCAGATCCCAGAAAGGAGCACAAATTCCATCAGCACCAGGGAATCACGGCGCCTGGCAGCTCCCCAGGCGCTGTGTGCGCTGTCAACAGCTCCGTGTTTACGCTGCAATAAAGCAGCTGAAACTGTTGCAATGTAAGATCTCAACGGGCAGTGACCAAACTGCACCAGCTCCGGGCTCAGGGGAGCTGGGATTAAACCTGAACGGCTCAGTTTTACCCCTAAAATCCTTCTAAAAACCCTGTCCCTTAACAGCTCCTGAACTGCAGCAGGGAGATCGCCCAGGCGTTTCCCAGGAGGAGGAATCAGCTCAGACCCCGAGGGTTTGCAGCCCACAGGGAGTGGAAAACATGACCCTGAGTGAAGCATTTCATCCCATGACTGTCCCATGAGCGCTGCTTCCTCAAGCAGCCTCTCGCTCCGTGAGGAAACATTTCCTGGGCACCCACCAGCCCCGAGTCCCCAGGAGAGCAGCTCAGCAGCCGCTCAGAATTCCCCTTTCCACCAAGCCCAAGCAGTTCCATGACAAACCAATCACAATTTAAAACATTTTCCATCCCCAGCTTGATGCCAGTTCAGGGAAAATCCGGAATCTGCGTGGAAAAACCTGGATTGAGGATGGAGTCACCTTGGCTCCGACCCTGACAGAAGCCTCTGCTCCAGAGTAAAGCCTTAAAGGGAAGCTGGAATGGCAAGGATGGATTTGGCTTCCAAACCTGAGGGATATTTCCAAAGGATCCGTCACCCAGAGGCTCCTGGGCAGCACCTCGCAGGTCCTGGTGCTATTTAGGGCACGGGTAAAGTCATTTTATGTAACTGCTGCCAGAAAAAAACACCTTCACACACTCAGATTCCTCCCCACCGTGCTGCAATAAAGGGATTTTACCGCAGTCCTGCACTTCCCCTTTTTCACCCGATTTCTCAATTCGGTGTTAAAGAAACAGACTCCATCCCACCGCCACCATTTCCAGCTCCTGGTGGAAAGGCCGGGTTTTTAGGAAGGACACGGGGCGGGCCGTGTTGCACAATTCCCCGCGCTGCCGGGGGTAATTAAGGCTGTTAATTAACAGCCCGACCCCAGCCTGTTCTGAGGGGGCGGCGAGCCCGGGGCTGCGGCCCGGCCCGTGCGCGGCCCCCGAGCCGGACCGAGCCGGGCCAACTCCCCCCT
>VWZW01006285.1:160657-173907 GCA_013397115.1 Edolisoma coerulescens
TGGGGACCCCCCGAGCTGGGGGGCTGCGGGTGACCCACGGGCAGAGCCCGGGCCGGGCGGGCAGAGCTCCCTCAGGAGCTCCTCTTGAGCCGCAGGGCGTTGTCCAGGGCCACCAGCTGGCGCAGGAAGCCGCGGTTGGGGATGATCCCGCGGTGGTCCTTGACCGTCTTTATGGCTTCCACCAGGGGCATGTGGTGGCGGATCATGAGGTAGGCGAGGACCAAGGTGGCCGACCTGCTCACCCCGACGGCGCAGTGCACGAGGATCCTCCCTGCGGGGACACAGCGGCTGCGTCACGGCAGAGCCGGGAAATCCCAGTTAAAAACCTGCCGAGCACCCGGAGCCCTGGAAAAATCCCAGTTAAAAACCTGCTGAGCACCCAGAGCCCTGGAAAACTCCCAGTTAAAAACCTGCCGAGCACCCAGAGCCCTGGAAAAATCCCAGTTAAAAACCTGCCGAGCACCCAGCTGTGCCACGGAGCACCCGCAGCCCTGGCTCAGGAGGGCAGCTCCTGGTGGGGCATGAGGGGTCCCAGCTATGAGGAACCAAGGTCACCTCATGGCAAAGGGTGTCAGCGTGTGCTGATAGCCCAAAATGGACTGAACAGGCCCAGAAGCAGCTCAGGACACAAATTGGGGCTGGGGGGATGGTGCTCTCATCCAGCCTGCTCCCTCTGGGAGGAGGTGATTCCCTGCAGGAATTCCATTGAGGTCATCCTGTGGAGGGGACACCATCGGGGTGATCCCATCCAGGGGACACCATCAGGGTGATCCCAAGAGGAGACACCATCGAGGTGATCCCATCCAGGGGCCACCATCCCAGCCCAGAAACACCTTTGTTTCCCAGGATCCTTAACCACAGGCCACCACCCCAGCTCCCCCCGCTTCCCAGGGCAGTTCCCCCCATCCTTCCACCCTCTCCTCTCCCAGAACCTTCCCCAGGGACCTTCGTTGAGGGCCTGGTGGATGAAGTCGGCGGCGGGGTAGAAGTAGGGGCTCATGTCGAAGGAGGGGGAGTCGTGGGCCTCGATGCCCAGGTAGCGGATGCCGGTGCCCTCGTAGTACTCGGCGCCGCCGCGCCAGCGGCAGTGAGAGGCGTTCAGCACGTGGGTGATGCGCAGCTGCAGCAGCTCCCGCCGGTTGGACGCGATATCTCTGCGGGGACAGCGGCGAGGGGACGCCTCAGAGCAGGAGAAGCGTCCCAGCACGGTGGGAAGGCTGCCCTGGACAAACTGGCTGAGAGAGCTGGGTGCAAAAACCTGGCGGATTTTCGAGGTTTTTGGGTTTTCGGGCGATCTCCCGGCCCTGGCTCCGTGGACGCCCCGGCGGTGCCCACCCCAGCTCAGCAGAGCGGTGACCTCCCTGCACAGAGAGCCCCGCTCACCTCCTCCCTCCTTCCTCCCAGTGCCCCATCACATCCTGCTCTCCCTCGCCTTCCCCACCTCCCCATGTCCCCAAAACTCCCCGAATTCCTGTCCCCTGCCACACTTACTGGTCGCCCAGGTAGAGGCCTGGCCACACCTCGTCGGCGTGGTTGCAGGCCGTCTTCCCCGTGTACAGCAGCCGCTCCAGCTCGAAGACGCTGAGGATGGGGTGGCTCCCGCGCTCGTCCCGCGGGGCCCGGCTCGGGGACCTGCTGCTGTTCCTGTAGAACCTGGACAGGAAAGCCATGGGAGCTGCCCAGACCCACACGGCATGCCTGTGGGGGCGGGGAGGCCGGACGGGGGCCTGGGGGTCACTTCTGCTGCTGCTGCCACCCACGGTCCTGTCAGGAAGCAGTGGACAGGCTGTCAGGAGAAACGGCCCCTCACCGAGGGGTTGGGGGGTGTCCAGGGGAGGGAGTGGGGCTGGGGAAGGGGCTGGAGCAGCAGGAGGGGCTGAGGGAGCTGGGAAAGGGGCTCAGCCTGGAGCAAAGGAGGCTCAGGGGGGCCCTTNATCGGGCACAGCTTGGACTCGGTGATCCTGGAGGGCTTTTCCAGCCTCAGGGGTTCTGGGATTCTGTGGTGCTGCAGTTTGGGACCTCTCACCCCACCCCTGTTGTAGGAACACGGGCCCAGAGCAGCCAGCCCTCACCCTGCTGCTGCCAGGTCGCCCACCCGCTGCTCCCCGGCGTGAGCCGAGCGTTCCCTACACCCCTTCCAAGAAGGAAAACTGCTGGGGAGAGGCTCCGGCTGCCAGGGCTGGGGAGCAGCCAGAACCCTGAGCCTCCACGGGCCGAGCTCTCGCTCCAGCCCCGCCGCTTTGGGCTGCGGCCACCTTGGCAGGAGAGGCTCGCACAGGGCCCCTCCCGCGGCTCTGCTGCCAGGGGCCGGTGCCAGCTCGGGGCTGGCGCTGCCAACCTGCGCTGGCAGGCGAGGAAAGGCGGCCAGGTCCGGGCACTGCACCAGGGCTGGGGAGGAAAAGCCCCCGAACAGGTGGAGGATTCCATATGGCACCAGGAGCCTGGCCAGGGCCCAGCCTCCCCCAGAGCCTGCAGGCAGGGCGGGGCAGGGTTAACCCCTCCGTGGGCACGGCCCTGCGGCTGCTCTGGAGCATCCAGCGCTGCTTTGGGGTGGGAAGAGTTAACTGCAGGCCGTGAGAAAGCTCCTTTTACCCAGCAGCTGCTCCAGGACGCAGCCCTGCTCCCAAACCTTCACTGCTTGTTACGCATCTGCAAGGACCCTCCCCCCCCTCCCCGGGCAGCCCGATCCAGCGGTTCCTGCTGCCAGATGTGCTCAGAGAGGCCTTTTTGTGCTGCCTTCGCTGCTGGCCCTCCCTCAGGAGGGGAAATTCTCTGTCTCACCCCGCTGCTGCTGCCCCGGAGCTGCCCTGGAGCCTCCCCTCCCTCCCCTCCCAGCTCGGCCACCTCGGGCTGGCCCGGCCGGCCAGGACCTGTCCCTGCGCTGGGACATGCCCGAGGCTCCGGCCGCCGGAGCACAGGGAAGGAGCCTCCAGCCATTTCTTGGCAACGCAGAGGAAAACGTGGGAAGGGCACGGGGGAGCTCGGAGGGAGCCCGGAGACACCCAGGGGTGTCCCCCTGCCCCTTCCCGCAGCTCAGACCCCTGCCCGGGTGTCACCCCCGGTCCCCAGCACAGCTCAGACCCAGGGCCGGCTCGCAGCCCGACCCATCCTCCCTGCTCTGCTCCAACCCGGGCTCCTCCAGGCTGGGAATTGAGGTTGGCAAAGGCCACCTGGGCAGGGCCGAGTGCCGGAGCCCTTAAGCCCCGAGTGACCTTGGCTGCGGCACAGCCCCACGTCCCCAGCCCCGGGCAGCGCCGGGACACGGCAGCAGCAGCGCCTGGGAAGCGGCTGGATCATGGAGAGGGCTGGAAGCAGCGAAATTCCAGCCCCTCTTATCGCCACAGCTGCCTGGAAAAACAACCGTCCCCACCCAGGCCGGGGTGCAGCCCCCGGAGCCCCGGCCCAGAGCCGCCTCCAGCCCCCCGAGGGGTCAGGGGAGAGGCTCTGCCCCAAATCCCGAGCTGGGAGCAGCCCCTGGAGCGCTCCTGGCCCCTCCCAGGCAGGGGCCGGCCCCTTCTTTGGGAGGCGATCCGGGGGCTCGCTCGCTGCTCCCCCGGCCCTGTGCCCGGCTGGGAGGGAGGGGGCGGCCTGTGGGGTGCGGGGAGCGGTGCGGGGGGCAGGGATGGTCCCGTGGGGTGCAGGAATGATCCCGTGGGATGCGGGGAGAGGTGCGGGGTGCAGGAATGATCCCGTGGGATGCAGGGATGGTCCCGTGGGGTGCGGGAATGGTCCTGTGGGGTGCAGGGATGATCCCGTGGGGTGCAGGGATGGTCCCGTGGGNGATGGTCCCGTGGGGTGCGGGCAGCGGTGCGGGGGGGAGGGATGGTCCCGTGGGGTGCAGGAATGATCCCGTGGGATGCAGGAATGATCCCGTGGGGTGCGGGCAGCGGTGCGGGGGGCAGGAATGATCCCGTGGGGGGCAGGAATGATCCCGTAGGATGCAGGAATGATCCCGTGGGGTGCAGGAATGATCCCGTGGGGTGCAGGAGGGAGCCGTGCCGAGGCTCCGCGGCTCAGGGACACCCCGGGACCCGCGGCGAGGGGACGGGCACCCCCCGAGCGTACCTTGGCGAGGGCCGGGATGCGGCGCCGGGATCGGGGCGGGATCGGAGCGGGATCAGCTCCAGTCGGCCATGTCTCGCTGCTGCCGCCGCCGCTGGAGGGAGGCTGATGTAGGAACATCTATTTTAAGGCATGACATGGCCAGAGGCTGGGCTGTTTATGCCAGGCTGGGCACGGAGGGGCGCGGGAGGACCGAGGGACACGCGCGGACACCACAGGAGCGCCCGCGGCCGCGCAGCAGCGACGGCGACAGCGGCGACAGCAACGTCCCCAAATCCTCCGGCAGCGCCGCTCTCCCTCCGCCGCCTCCTCCCCGAGCCACGGGCGCGCAGGGGAGAGAAGGAGAAGCTGCCAGAGCGGTGCCCAGGACGTGATTCCCCTCCCCGGGCAGCTGCAGCTTCTCCCGGCGATGTTCCTTCGTGGTTTTCTCACAGCCGACCTCGTCCCCCTCCCCGTCCCTTTGCGCATCCAGGGCTCGGCGGGATTTTCTCCGTTTGCAGGGAAAATGAACCTTGGATTTGTTGGGGGGATAAGAAATCAGAGGATGGCGTGGCTTGGGGAGGACCTTAAAGATCGCCTCGTTCCACGGGCAGGGGACAAATACGACAATTTACAAATTCCTGCCAAAGTCAGGGAATGTTTTTTTTTTTTTTCCAGGGAAAAAATAATTTAAAAAAAAGAGCTCACGATTGAAGCTTTTTTTTTTTTTTTTTGACAGCTTCTAAACGCCACCATTCATTTCACAAGTGCTGCAATGTTTCAGTTAAACATTTTCCGGGCAGAATATGCTCCCTTTCCCTTTGAAGCGCTGCCATCCCAGCGAAAAGTTTGACTCAGATCAGGAAAGTGGGAGTGTGGTGGGAAAAACAACCCGAGGAAGGATGGAAATGAGCTGTTCCGGGCTGAGTGACACATTCCGAGATTCGTGGCGTGCCTTCCCCCACTCCTGCTTGACTGAAGGAAATTCTCCTGGTTTTTTTGCAGCTGAACCTGTGTTTATCCCGGGATATAATCCCGGGATTATCCCAGAAGGATTGAACAGGGAGGTCCTGGGTGGGGGCTGCTTCTCTGTCCCCGCTGAGCCACCGGGATTCTGCAGGTCTGGGATGCTCCAGCTTGTCCTGAGCGCTGGAAAAGGGGGTGAAAATTTGAGAAATTGCAGAAAAAATTGAGCTTTTTCACTTCTGCCTGGCCACACTCCTCCAAAGAACAGGCGCTGAAAGGAAATTTCTGAGCTCTGTCAGACACTTTTAGTGTGGACAGCAGCAGCCCTGGCCCTCCCCTGCCCCAGGGAATTCCATTCCCAGCCGTGTGGAAAATGCGGCTCTGAACAGAAGCGCCTACAAGGCCCGGCACAAAAGGTTAAATCTGAATAAAAAAAAAAAAACAAACCAACCCAAAAACCCACACGAAAGAAAACGAGGTGGATAAATGTTTTGGCAGAGCTTTGCCTGCAGGGAGCTCGCCGGTCATTTAAGCGGAGGATTAGTGGTTGTTCTGTTTTTGTTCCAGTAATAATGCTGGAACTGCTTTGTAAAGCGGCCAGAAGTCCCCAACAAAGCCGGGGAGGGCTCCTCGGATAATGAAATTTCAGCTGCTTCGAGATGCCCGGGCAGCTGCATGGAGGAACAGCGTCCCCGATTTCTGTGTCTGGGACACAGCCCAGACCTCCGTCCTCGCCCCTCTCCCTGGTTCCCAGCGCTGAGCTGCTCCCTGCAGGATTTATCCGCTTGGAGAAGCTCCTGGAGCTGCTGCCCCTGGGCTGACGAGGCCTCTCCAAGCCTGGGGCTGGGCAGGAGCTCGGGGGGGACACGCAGACACCCCCGGGCTCTGTGTCCCCGTCACCTGCGCCTCGCTCCGGTCCCTGTCACCCCCAGGTCCCCGAGGGGGTCCCGAGGGGCCTGGGCAGCAAAATCCACCCAGAGAAAGAATCCCCGAGGCACAGGGGAGGATTTAAAGGCCAAGCCCAAACTCTGCCAGCTCCTGGCGGCGTTTCCTTCCAAGCTGTTCCCTCTGGGAAACCTCCAGGTGCAGGACAGGGCACGGAGATGTCCTGTCACCTGCTGTCCCTGCCAGCTGCAGGACAGGGCACAGAGGGGTCCTGTCACCTCCTGTCCCTGCCAGCTGCAGGACAGGGCACAGAAATGTCCTGTCACCTCCTGTCCCTGCCAGCTGCAGGACAGGGCACGGAGATGTTCTGTCACCTGCTGTCCCTGCCAGCTGCAGGACAGGGCACGGAGATGTTCTGTCACCTGCTGTCCCTGCCAGCTGTGCCACCCCTGGTGCCTGAGCCCACCGAGCGAGAGGCACCCTCTGCTCCTTGGCACACTCGGGTGGTTGGGGGGCACGGGCAGGGTCCGAGCAGGGATCCCGCGGGGCCGGGGGCTGCAGGACCCCCGTGGGGTGGGAGGAAAGCGCGGCTGGAAAAGTTCACGGCTCCAGCCACTGGAGGCTGCTCTGGTTATACATAAATCACCCCCGAGCTCGGTCAGACTGGAAAACAGCCCAAGGAAGGGGCTGGGGAGCTCCAGAGCCGCCTTTCCCGGCTTCAAACTCCCCAGGAATGTGAATCCAGAGCGGGTTTCAAAGCTCGGGTTGAAAGCTCAGGGATCCGTCACTTCCCGCGGGCAACGCCGCGTGTCCAGAGCCACCTGGGAGGCTCGGGAGCCAGATTTCCAGGAATCCGTGTGGGAAGGGAGGAATGGGGACAAAATTCAATGGTTTGAGCTCGGCCTGGCCTCGTTTCTGGCCTGGGAGGTTCAGCTGCCCCTGAGAGGGTGCCAGGGGCTCGGAACCCTGCCCTGGCACTGCCACCCCGGCCCTGGGACACACCTCGGGCACAGCACTTCCCTCCCAGCCTGCTTTAACAGAGCCAGACCTGCAGGGTCTGGGCTGGTTTAGCTTGGGCCGGCTCAGCCTTGGATTCCTGCAGTTCCCTGGGCATTCCCAGCTTTTCAAATGCCCTTCCCAGCCCCAAAAAGGGGGTTGTTAACAATGCCAGACCCCCAAAGCTCAGCTCTGAGCCCTCTGGGGAGGCAGCAGAACCCTCCCAGAGCACGCAGAGAACGCGCAGAATCTAAAAATAACCCTGAAACTGGACCTTGAGCGAGTCCCTTCCTCTGCTGGACTCCTCCCAGCTTCTCCTGATGCCAATTCCGTGCTGGCTCTGTCTGCAGGGAACAGCAGAGCCCGGCCCTGGCATCTGGGATCAGCGGCCCTTGCTTCATGTGCCCGTTCTGGCAGCTGCAGCCGCCTGGAATTAATCTCAAATGACAAAAACATGTCACCCTTACACGGGGGTCGGGCCCCGCTGCTGCTCCATGGGCACAGATCGAGCTCTCCCAGCCTTGTCATTCCCGCCCTGTGCCGCCTCATTTCCACACAAAAAGCATCAACCGCGGGAGCAGGAGATTGGGAAGGACCTCCTTGACCACGGGGTTCAGCTCTTCGAGGCACCATTTCGTTCGTGTTTTCTACCAAGTTTTCTCTCCCAGCCGCTCCTCTCCCGCTGCCCTCGTTCCAGGAGCATTTCCAGCTCCCAAATTCCCCAAGTTTGATCACCCTGAGGTTGCTCCTGTTCTTTATCCCACGTCGATTTCACCATTAGCATTGCTAATTGTTAATTAAGGGCCTGGAGGGGCCCCAGAACTGCAGTGGGGAGGTAAAATCTGAGGGCTGGACAAAGGGAAACACGAGGAGGGAAGAAGAAAAACTCATTCCCTCGAGAGGAGCAGCTCCCAGCCAGCTGCTGGGTGCCCTGGGAGCAGGAGAGGGGGAAAAGGAGAGGGGGAAAGGGAGGGACATCCTGGCTGCCTTCCAGGCTGGACCTACACCAAACTCCCTCCTGTCAACGGGAGGGGAACTGAGCCCAGCCTTGGTGTAACCCCAATGAATCCTCCACCAGTTACAGTAAATTTATTCTTTTGATTCCCGTTTCTCCCCCCACCTTGTTTCATGGTTTTTTTTTTTTATTTTTCCCCCTCTTTTATTCAATGTTCTTTTTTTTTTTTATTTCTCTCCAATTTGAAACCCCGTTAAAAAGCTGGGGTTGATCCCAATTAAAGGCCCCCTTTGGGATTGCTCAGACCACACCCTCACAAGGACCCCCCCCCACCTTTGATTGTTGCCATGGAAACACATTTCAATATCTCATTCACGGCGGCCGAGGGAGGAGCTGAAGGATTTGGAGGAGCTCTTTCCTTCCCTGCTCCCTCTGCTCCCAAATCCCTGGAGCTGCTGGGACCCACACGCTGCCCTGGCCATCAGGGATCTGTCAGCAAACTCCTGCAATCCCGCAGGAGGAGGATTAGGCCAAGGAAACGGGGATTGCAGTGACACGGAGCTGTTGGAACGATGTGGGGATTGTGGGAAGGGTGGGGAAGCGTCAGGAGCGGGACGGGTGGGACCGGGACCGGCCCCAAGGGTGAGGAGAGGGATGGGACCCAGCAGAACCCAGAGAGCCCCGGTGCCCTTTGTAGGGCGGGACAGGGGGAGCGCAGGGCTGGTTCAGGGGCGTGGGAGGGGAACTTCAGGGGGCTTTTGGGGCAAAAAGGGATGGGAAAAGCTGGCTGGGAATGCCGGGATGTGTGGGGTGCGCAGAGGCGCTGCCTGTGGGATCTCAGCCCTCCTCCAGGCTCGGCTCCATGGCAACCGAGGCGCTCCCATTCCCTCACCTCAGGATGAAGCTCCTTCCGTTCCCAATCCCTTCCTGGTGGAATGGGAGACAAATCCTTCACCAAAGGCACAGGAACAGCCTTTGCCAGCCCCTTCCTTCCCCTAAATGCGAATAAACCTGGAAAAACCCCTCTTGGAGGGGGATCCATCCCCTTCCAGCCCCGTTTCTGTGGGATTTATGGCCGTGACCTTCAGCCCTGTCCCTGCCCGCACATCTGGGTGCCTCCCTCTCCCCTCCCGGGGCATTCCCGTTGTCCTGCCGGCCAGGTTCCTGCGGGATTCACTCTGAAATCTCCTCTCCAAGCAGATAATTAAAGCCTGATGGTGTTTACACTGCAGATGGAGCCGAGCGAAAAATAATAATAGTAATAATAATCGTAATAAACACGACTTGGCTGCTCAGGGGAGTTTGTCAAATGGCTCCTGGAGAGGCCGGGCAGACTTTAATGAGTTTAAAGATGAGGATTTACACTCAGCAAACTTATTCAATTGTTCACAGGTGACTGCTGAGGTGAAGCTGCTTTCAGGGGCAGCCAGAGCTGTGACTGCAGCGGGCCAAATTAAAAATAAAATAATAATAAAAAACAAAGGGGCATTAAAATCCCATCACTTTTACAGCAGCGGGTCTGCAGAACGGAACTGCAGCCCTGCAGAGTCCAGAAGCGATTCTGAATTAATGGCCTGGCTTCTCCAGGCCGTTCAAACGGGCTCATTTCATGCAAGATAAAGTACAGGACCCTGCCACCCTCGGTGCCTGAGAGAGCTCTGGGTAACTCCGGGTGTGTGAGAGGTTTGGTGGCACATCCCGTGGCACATCCCGCGGCTCTGGGGGCTGCAGGACTGGCTGCACCCACCCCCAGCTGCAGCAAGGAGCTCCTGTCTAAGCAAAAAGGACCAAAGGCAACCTCCCAGTCCAGCCCCTAAAGCAGCCCCACGGGAATTAAGGCTTGTGCTGCACAAATATCTTCAAAAATCGGGTGTCTGCCTTATTTTGTGGGGCAAAAAGAAGCTTCGTTTGGTTGCAGAGTCTGGCAGGGGGGAGGTGGCTTCAGGTCTGGTCTTAACCCTGCTGCAAAGAAAGAGGCAGCCCCGACCTGATAAAGCTGAGAAATCCAATGGCTGCGACCCCAAATCCCAATTTTCTGGCGGTAAAATCAGCTCGATCCACCCACCCAGGAGCTCAGGGCCTGACTCCCAGCCCTCCTTTCCTTGGAAAGGCTTGGGAGAAAATGGGAAACCTCCAGGACTTCGCCTCTGTCCCCCTCCTGCCCCTCCCCTGCTGTTTTTGTCACCCACTTGGGCCACTCCATCACTGTTGCCTTTCCTTTTGGAACCCGCTGACGTGTAATTATTGCCGTAATTAACGCTCTTGTGCGGCTAATTGTAATTACACCTTCTCATCCCCAGCCTCAATTACTCATCTTTGCCTCAGCCCAATGTTTTCCTTTCTCCGAGTTTCTGGAAGTTGTCTGGGCTGGATAAACACTCGCGGCATCCCAAACTCCCCTGTTTTCTCCACGGGGATTAATTCCAGGCCATAATAATGAATAAAGGCGGGATCATGGTGGGGTTTAAATCAGAGCAGCTCCCCTCGTGTCACCGCAGCCGCGCTGATTTACAGCAGGGGAGGTGTCAGATATTTCACTGAGAAGCTGCTGACATCCCAGGAAATATTGCTGAGGGAGTTTCCGCCTATCCAGAAATCCATAATTTCTCTTTTTATGCCCCCATCCCTGTATATATCCCGGAGAAACGAGGAGAAGCAGTGCTGCCGTGCCCGTGTCAGGCTGTGGATTTGGAAGGGATCTCATCCCACACCTCGCAGCCACACAGGGGCTGCTTCTCCTGTCCCTTTTCCCGGGGTGTTGCTGTCACTTGGAACGGAGCAGCCCCTGCTTCACACCCCAGGCTCAGCCTGGAGACATCACTTCTCCAGGGAGGATGTTGGAATAAATCCCGGCCCAAGCCACAAACGGGAAGCTCCAGAGCCAAAGCCACAAAGGGAACGACTCCGGAACAAGGTGGTTTTCAGCTCAGGAGCCTGGCAGGGCTCTGCTGGACTCGCTCCAGAGCGGGTGACAACAGATTTATTAACTGCAGTGGGCCCCCAGGAGCTGGGAGTGGGGATTTGATGGAGCTGAACTGTTCCTGGAGCTGTGGGAAGGCAGGATGGCATCGTGGTGGAAAACTGGCAGCGCGGGTTCCTGGTTTCTCGTGGCCGCAGACCTTTCCACGGGACACTGCTCCAGCACTGGCACGCCTTCAAAATGCCTGAAAACCACGCAGAGACCAAGCCAGGACACATCTGCATTTCCTGCCCGTCCCTGTTCCTGGTTTTGGGATGGAGCAGGTGGAGATCAGCCCAGCTGGGGCTGCACACCAAGTGCCCCTCACACCTGAGCTTCGTGGTCCTGCACTCGCCCTCCCCAGGCCCCCCCAGCCCCCGCGGTGCTGCTTTGATTCCCCCCAAAATCAGAAGCATCTCCCAAAACTCCAGGTTGTGCTCGGAGCTTTATCCTTAATCCCTCAGTTTGAGCGCATTGATAAGGAAATACCAATTAAGATTCCCGTTCCCCTGCCGGACCCGCAGCCGGAGACTGAGGAGATTATGGGATGGCTCTCATTTCCCACTCAGGAATGTGAAGTAATTACAACTTTATCTCCTTCCAGCAGCAGCGGCCCCGGAGCTCCAGGGGCCTCGTGGCCTCATTGCTGGGACCACTGCAGGTGTCCCCTGACCTTCAGCCCCAGCCCTGGTGGCCTCTGCACCTTCCCAGGGGAGATTTCGGTGACGGGAGCTGGGAGCAGCCGGCCCCAAAGTGACCCAGAGAGAGCTGGGCGTGGTGACAATGGCAGGGTGGCAATGGCAGCCAGGGTGACAGTGTCAGGGTGACAATGGCAGGGTGGCAATGGCAGTCAGGGTGACAGTGTCAGGGTGACAATGGCAGTGTGACAATGGCAGGGTGACAATGGCAGTCAGGGTGACAATAGCAGTCAGGGTGACAGTGTCAGGGTGACAATGGCAGGGTGGCAATGGCAGCCAGGGTGACAGTGTCAGGGTGACAATGGCAGTCAGGGTGACACTGTCAGGGTGACAATGGCAGGGTGACAATGTCAGGGTGACAGTGTCAGGGTGACAATGTCAATCAGGGTGACAATGGCAGGGTGACAATGGCAGTCAGGGTGACAACATCGGGGTGAAAATGTCAGTCAGGGTGACAATGGCAGTCAGGGTGACAATGGCAGTCAGGGTGACACTGTCAGGGTGACACTGTCAGGGTGACAGTGGCAGTGGCAGCTCCCAGGCTGGCAGCTCTGCCCCAGTGCAGCACAGGAGCAAAGCCGGTGTTTGCTGGGGCAGAAGGAGATCCAGAAGGAGATCCAGAAGGAGATCCAGAAGGGTTTCCATCACCTCCCACCCTGAGAGCCCCCGGGGGCTGTGGGAGCTCTGGAGACCCCCCCCCTTCCAGCCAGGAGCTGCCACTGAACCCACGGAGGTGCCCGGCTGGGCCTGGCACTGCTGGGGTGGGAAATTCCAGAGGAAAAGGACAGCTCCAGGCTCGGCAGATGTGGGAATCTCGCTCCAGCTCGAGCTCTTGGGAGGGTTTCTTTCCAGAGGGAATAAAGAGCAGAACAGTTCTGTGGCCTCAGCCTCCAGGACCTTCCAGCCTGAGCCTTCCCTCGCTTTACAGGCGATGGATTAACCTTTTCCAGTTAATTTCTCCAAACTCCAAACTAATTATCTTTTCATTCTTCTCCCATCCTTTCGCTGCCAAGGGACGGAAATCAGGACAGGGCTCCTGGGCTTTTTAAGCCCTGCAATATTCATCACCTGGAGCCTTGTTCCCGACAGGAGCGCTCGGCACTGGAGCTTTTGTGCTGGGATAAAACCAGTCAGGGACACTGGGACAGCGCTGGGAGCATCATCCTGCGGCCAGCCCTGGAGGGAAAAGGCCATTCCATTCAGGAACAGCCGAGCCACTCACTGAATGCCAGATTTTTGTGTTGTTGCCGGGCTTTTTTCTGAGTCAGGACCCAGAAGAGGGGGAGAGCAGCAGGAGGGAGGTGGGAGAAAAGAAGGAACGAGAAAAAGCTTGAATAAATGAAAATAAGATAAAGATTTTTGAGGAAAGAAAGAGCTGCATGGAGGGATCGGGATTCAGGCCAGCTCCGTCTGCAGCCTTCCAAACCATATGATCCATCCCAGGAAAAGGCAGACAGCACATCTGAGCAAGAATTACAGGTGGCTGAATTAATTAGCTCCAATTCCCAACACCCCCAAACATCAGGCGCTGGGATCAGGGACCCTGAGCTGGTTTGCTGCCGAATCCCAAAGCCCAGAGATTATTTGGATTCAAATTGGAATTGTTGCAGATGGGTTTGTTTAGGGAAGGGGAGAGCTGTCTGTTCCTGTTCTGCCTTCAGCTAAAGCACAAGAGCACCTTTCCCTTTCCCCTTTCCCTTTCCCTTTCCCTTTCCCCTTTCCCTTTTTCCTTTCCCCTTTCCCTTTCCCT
>VWZW01006285.1:175566-241644 GCA_013397115.1 Edolisoma coerulescens
GGGACAGGGTGACGCTGCAGGGACACGGTGACACAGCTGGGACACGGTGACACTCCAGGGACAGGGTGAGACTGCTGGGACAGGGTGGCACAGCCGGGACAGGGTGACAAAGGTGGGACAGGGAATTCCCAGAGGAGCTGTGGCTGTCCCTGGATCCCTGGAAGTTTCCCAGGCCAGGCTGGAGCACCCTGGGATAGTGGGAGGTGTCCCTGGGTGACACTGGATGGGATTTAAGGTCCCTCCAACCCAACCCAGTCTGGGATTCTGAGATTTTGGGATTCTGGGATTCTGGGATTCTGAATCCCATGCTGGATCCCGGCATCCGAGCATCTCTCCCTTTGGAGAAAACTCCTCCGTGCTTTTCCTGGCAAGGACAGGTCCTGCGGCAGGGAATCCTCTTGGAGAGCCAATTCCTGGCAGCGAGAGTCGGGAATTCCTGCGATTTCCAGCTCATTCCTGGCCCTCACCCCGCTCCCAGGTGGATGTTAGAGAACAAGCAGCCCTGGGGAGGGGAGGAGGGACCGCAAACCTCTCCTGCAGCAGCTGCGCCTCGCAAAACGCACCCCAAGAAGCGGCCCCGAGGCAGGAGGAGGCTCCCGGCTCCTCCGGGAAACCTCGCTGAGGAAAAGGAGCCGGAGGAAGAGCTTGGAAAGGGATAAATTCCGAGCGGGGAGCAGGCAGCACACAGCTCTGGGTTGGTTGTCAGGAATCGCCCCTGCCCTGCCCTTCCCGGTGAATCAGAGTGATCAGAGCCCCCGTTCCTCATCGCACGCTCCCGTTCTTCCCCTGCCGTGTCCGGGGCCGCCAACCCGACCTGCGCAGCTTTTGTCCCCCCTCCCCGGCCCCGAGCCCCCTCCCCTCCCTCTGAGCAGCCCCGCGGTGCCCTGCGGGGGCGATGGGCGCGTCCTGGGCACAGAAATTCCCACCCCAGCGCTTCTGCCGGGCCCGTAACGGGGAGAAAAAAAGCGACTTTTCAAAGCATTTCAGCTCCTGAGCGCCGCAAATTGGAAAAGGCACGGTTCCTCCCCAGCCGGAATGGAGGCAATTACCCTGTGAAAGAAAACGCGATTTCCATCCCTTCCGCCTCTGAAGCTTTTAGGATCCATCAGGTCCTTATTTGTGGGGACCTTCAGCGGTTTGGGGCTGCTCCGAGAGCGGGGAAGGAGGAAATTGCTTTGCTGTTTTCACCCTGGTTAAATCAAAGTCTTTGAGAGCCTCGGGGGCTGAGTTTTTTCTCGCCACAAAAGGCTGCAAACTTCCCTCCTCCCTCAGGCCCGGACCGCCGAGGCTTTCCGCCGATGGTTATTCACGGAACGTGGAATGTATTTATACATAAATATACATTTACAGCCCGCAGACCTCGCCGAGCAATTTCCCTGTGCAGGAAAACAGCAGGAAATAATTAGGAATAACATTCCCTCCCTCGCTCGGTCTGTCCTGTCAGGATCGGCTCTCTCTCGGCTGCCCTTTCTCTCGTATTTGCAGAATATTCCATTAAATTTCGCCTTTTTGCTCCCCCCTTCCCCGCTCCATCTGGGGCTGGAGGAGCTCTCCACCAGCAGCATCTGTGTTTAATCAACTTTAATACTTCCACGGGCTATATATAAGTGAGGGAAATGGTCTGGACAGGGAATAATTATCCCTTTAATTACGTGGGAGAAGCCGGATCCACTGCCGGGGGCTCAAGGGGCACTTCCAGGCTGGGGAGCAGCAGCCGGGACGTGGATCCGCCTTAAATCCCATCCCACTCCTGGGGCAGGGACACCTCCCCCTATCCCAACCTGGCCTGGGACACGATTTTCCCTCATTTTAGATCCTCTCCCTACCAACAGGCTCCGAGAAGGACCAACAGCAGAAATCCTAAAATATTCCGTGGAAAAACATCGAGGAGCAGGGACAGAGCGGAGACTCCTGGCTGATAAATGAGCCGGGTAATGGGGCCCTGCCCTGTCCCAGTGTTCCCATCCTCGGGAAAGCCCATCCTAATTAACTAATGATGGGCATTTATTTAAAACACATTTATCCTCAAGGGGCCACGCGCTCCTAACTGGAGCAACTTTAATTCCATCTGGAGAAAATGAGGTTTTCAGAGCAAAAATTGACCAGGAATTAAAAACTCGGCTCCCATCAGGCAGGACCTGCCCGTGGGTGCTCTCAGCCCATCCCGGCTGTGCAGAAAAATCTCCTTTTTCGCTGGGATTTTGCTCCGCAGCTGGGCCTGGCTGTGGATTTGATGTGTGAGTGGGAAAAATGCCCGGTTTTAATTCCAACAGGTGCCGCCTTCGCACAAACAACGAGCAGCAGGAGCCTTGCAGATGGGCTGGCAGGAGAGCTGCGCTCCCGCGAAGCTTTTTTATACCAATTCTGCACTCCCGAATTGATCCAGATAATCATCGGAGATTTTCGGAGCTTCTCTGAAGCCTCTGATCCCGGGGCTCCCTGGCTGGGTGTGTTTATCACTCACACACAGCAGCGAAAATTCACGGCAGCTTTGTGCTCCGAAATCGGCGTTTTCCGGGCGAGATTCACCTCGCGGGGGGAACAAATTCAAGGTCAACCTCTCGCTCAGCTCCGGGTCTGACATCCCAAATCAGAGCCTTTGACTGCGGGATCTGTGAACGGGAAGGGTGAAAAGCCGAGCCCGGCTCTGCCTCGCTGCCGCTGCTCCCTCGGGGGGGGCGGAGGAACTCCCCAGCCCCCAGAAATCATCGCCGCCTTTGAACGCAGCAACGGGAGCCCTGAGCGCCACGAAAGTCTTGGCTGTGGCTGCGATTCGCTGCTCTCGTCAGATAAACACCGAATTTCCAGCGCTGGGGGTGTCAGAGGGGGCTCTGCTCTGCCTGGGCACGGATGGGATTCATCATTCCAGGGGAAAAAAAGGTGGATGGAGCAGAGGGCAGGGATCAGCTGTTCCAGCTGAAGGAAACACCTCTCTGTCCTCTCTGACTGCGGGATCATCACGGGCCGGACCTTCAGCTCTGCTTTTGGACAGGCAGAACACGAAATCATCGCCCCCGAAAACAATTTGCCCGTGATTAAAGATCCGCTGCTGCTAAAAATACTGAGAGCAGGAATCAGGCCGAGTAATAGACTTGGCAGCGTGCAGCAGAGCTGCCAGAAACTGCTGGCACCGTGCAGGAAACAAACATCAAAAGACAAAATAGCTTCAGACACTCCGAAGCACTGGAATTTTTTTTTTTTTTCCTCCCCTTTTTGCCGGTGCTGTTTTGCCAAGGTTGTTTGTGCACCCCTGTGGAATTCCAGCTCATTCTTGAGTTCAGGATATTCCCTGGAATATCCCTGGGGTGGCTCCTGCACTTGGGTGCCCCTCGCTGTGCTCTGAGGCACCCTCGGGGTTCGGAGTGGAACTGCCAAGGCTGTCCTGAAGCTTTTATTCCGCTTAATTTGCTTCCTCTTTTCCTTAAAACGTTTGGAAGTCTTTTCTCCCTCCTTTCCTCCTTCCCCTCCCTGGGAGGGAGCTCCCTCGAGGTGTGTCCTGCCAGCCCTGTGGTCACTGCTGCCACCGAGCTGCCCTTCATTGATAACCCAGCCAATATTGGCTCCGTGGGTGTGATGCGAAGGCTCACCAAGGGCCTGACCCAGAGAAGCCCCTGGACACCTCCCCGAGGGCAGGACATGGAATTCCCCAGGGAATCCACGGCTCCTGGCAGGACCAGGTTGTGTCCACGCTGATTTTCCACCGGGATTTATTCAGTGCTCGGAGCCTGCCTCAGCTTTGCTGTCACCTCTGCTCACCCCGAGCCCTGCCCGAGCTGCAGCCGCTGCTCCAGGGTGACCTGCCCGGGGCTCACACCCCTCTGCAGGGCTCTGGCAGCGCCTGGGGGAGGCCAGGGCGGAGATCAGGAAGGTTTTTTGTGGGATCAGCTCCGTGCTCAGCGTTCCGGTGTCCGAACGCCCGGGAAGGCGCCGGAGCGGCGCAGCGGGAGCTGAACCGACACAAAGGCGGCTCCGTCCTTTCCGCCCCAGGGAGCTGAGCCTCGCTGGAACCTCGGGGCTCCGTCACTGCTCAGAGCTGGGGCAGGGAGTGCAGAGCAGCAGGTGGAAACAAAATCCCACCTCACCAATTCCGTGCCGGATTTACAGGCACGAGGAAAACACCCCCAGACACTCGAGGGGCCACAGCTCAGGAGGGTTTTCAGTGGAGGGCCTGGCTGGAAACCACCAAGAGCTGCAGCAGCCTTGGCAGGAGCTGAGGAAAACATTTGGGGAGCTGAGGAGCAGCGATGGAATCGAGTCAGAGCCAGTCTGAGGAACGGCAGAGGATGTGGGAGAGGTGAGGCACTGACCCCGCTCAGCGCTGAGGACTCTGCAGGACGGAGCTGCCGAAGGACTGGAATGTCCAAAGGGAGCAATTCCCAGGGCTGGATGTGGCCACGAGGTGCTCTGGGGGCTGCTGATCTTGGCAGATCCTGCGGGCATCGAGCACTGAGCATCAGGGCTGGGGTGGTGTTTGCACCCAAACACAAACTCCCACAGGAGCAGGGGATTTGGCCCGGCCTGGAGCCCAGGGGAGCTTCTGGAGTGGCCTCCAGGGGTTGGCGTGGGGCTGGCCACCACCTCGGACACAACCTGTCCTCCTGCTCTGGAAAAACACAGAGCAGAGCCACACCAGGACCCCGCAGAGCTGTTGGCAGAAGCTGTTCCTCAACAAAAACAGCAAAAACGACCCCAAATTTTAAAAACCCAACCACGCCGAGGCCCAGCAAAGCGCGCTGGTGAATCCTCCTGTGAGACGTGCAGAGTTTTACAATGGGCTGGGATGGGACTGGGAAATGGGAGCTTTTTATTGGAATAACTCAACCAGTCCCAGTGAGAGCCCCCCAGGGGATCGGCAGGGCAGGATTTCCCATCTGGGGAAAGTTGGATTTTCGGAGGGAGAACCATCCCTACAGCAGAATTGGAAACGTTGCTGTGGGGTCTGGTCAGCTGGAGAGCCAAGGGAAGGTTTGGGAAGGTTTGGGAAGGTTTGGGAAGGTTTGGGAAGGTTTGGGAAGGGAAGGGAAGGGAAGGGAAGGGAAGGGAAGGGAAGGGAAGGGAAGGGAAGGGACGGCCCCACACCAGCCGNTTGGGAAGGTTTGGGAAGGTAAGGGAAGGGAAGGGAAGGGAAGGGAAGGGAAGGGAAGCCCCTTCCCCAGCTCCCTCGGCCGCTCCTGGGGCTCCAGCCCAGCCAGCCCTGCCAGCTGCTCCTCACACCCCGAATGCCCCGTTAGGAGCGAGGGCTGGGCAGCAGCGCCCGTGGATGGCGGGGAGGGGTTTTTCCGGGGTCAGGGCACAATGACCCCGAAAGTTTCAAGGCTCTGAGCACAGCGGAGCAGCCAAATCCTGCTGTCAGCCTGAAGCTTGTTAGCAACACTCCTCAGGCTGGGCTCGGGGTGATTAGTGAGCTTCCAGAGCGTGCGAAGGAGCAAGGGCTAACAAGGTTTGGATTCCACCTTCCACCAATAAAAGCAGCAG
The DNA here is from genome assembly GCA_013397115.1 of Edolisoma coerulescens. Lineage (NCBI taxonomy): Eukaryota > Metazoa > Chordata > Aves > Passeriformes > Campephagidae > Edolisoma > Edolisoma coerulescens. The sequence continues at coordinate 181,042 of VWZW01006285.1, forward strand.
CGCTTTCCCTTCATTTGCTCGGCTGTCGGAGGATTTTTGTTGTGTTTCTTTGGGGGAAAAAAATCGGTGTGGTCAGGAATCTCCCCTCCTGAATGCACTGACGGTAATAAATGCACCCAATTACTTCTGCAGGCTTTTCTTTTAATTCGCTGGTGGTTGTACAGACACTCCCACGAACACGGGGAGTTCTGCAGGGATCAGATCCTTAACCGAGCATGGGAACTGTCTGGGCAGGCACAGGATAAATCCACACGAACACAAACCATCCCTGGGAGCACAGGAACGAAACCAGCCCCGGGTGAGCCGCACGGATCCGTCTTCATCCAGCCCCTGGTGCAGAAATCCCGGGCACACAGGAGCTCAGCAGCTCAGATCAGCACAACCCTCACGTCTCCCGTGTTTGCACCCCTCTGATGCAGGCACAGCCACAGGAAATGTTCAAACCCTTCCTTCCAGAGGCAGAAACATCAGCCTGCCGCTCACAGAGCTCGTTTTTCCGATGAAAATGCTCCTGGTCAAAAGCAGAACATCAGCGTGAATGATGGTCACGTACAAAAAGAGGGACTGGAGGTGGGAAAATCCGCTGGAGGTGGGAAAATCCGCTGGAGGTGGGAAAATCCACTGGAGGTGGGAAAATCTGCTGGAGCCAGCTGTGGGTGCTGGCACAGCCAGGACAGCTGTGGTGCCCTGTGAGGGGATCCCGCAGCACTGAGGCGGCTCTTCCCCTTCCCAGTTTGCCCATTCCCGGTAAATCAATCATTAAAAATCATTAAAAATCATTAAAAATCATTAAAAATCATTAAAAATCATTAAAAATCTCCCTCAGCGCCGCTCTCGGCCCCGCGCAGCGCTCGGGCTGCGCCTCCCGCCGCGGCCCCCAGGTGGCGCTGCGCAGCTGCTGCAAACTCCGCAAAATCGGGTTTTTTGTGAGAGAAAACCTTAAACCCAACCACGCGGAGGTAAAGCCGGGCCTTGCTAAGCTCCACCAGCCGCAGTTAAGCCCGACACCCGCGTGTGCGCCTTGGCCGTAACGCGCCTGGTGCTGGAGCAGAGGCTGGGGGTGACATTCCCGGGGTTCGAGGTGACATTCCCGGGGTTCGAGGTGACGTTCCCGGGGTTCGAGGTGACGTTCCTGGGGTTCGAGGTGACATTCCCGGGGTTCGAGGTGACGTTCCCGGGGTTCGAGGTGACGTTTCCGGCTCCCCGCCTCAGCCAGGGGTTATCCCAAATCCCACGGGAAGCACAGACCCTCCAGACCCCCTCCCAGAGGAGCCCCCAGCTCACAAACCCCCTTTGCACCCCGCACGGAGGGGATTGTCCCAAAATCCCTGAGCGCCCCAAATCCACCCCAAACAGCTCCAGAACGGCGCAGAAAAGTGCCCGATTTTCCAGCTGGGTGAGCATTTGATGCCTCTCCGGGCTCCCCAGCTCCTGGGCAGCACAAAATGCCACTCGAGGTGCGGCGCATCAGAGAGCAGCAGCGCAGAGCCGTGGCCAGACCTCAGACACCAGCGGGGGTCGGTGGGATGATGCCAAGCGGATTTTCCATTTAGGGAATGTCAATGGCTCTTTTTTTCTGCCCCGGAGGTGAAGCCGGGGCCAAAGGTTGAGCCCCTGCTCCTTGATCGCTCCTGTTCCCAGCCAGCAGCAAAAAGCAGCGATTAAAGAGGTCAAAGCTGCGATGTCTGGGCAAAAAAAAAAGTTTAAAAGGACTTGGGAAAAACACGGAAAGTGGAAAAAAAACCCAACCAACCCCAGGCTGTATCTCCTCCTCCAAAAGCTGTTACAGTTTTTAAGTCACCAACTCGTGCTGTGACGCCCACAAGAATTCGGTGACGGAGCCTCTGGCACCCATTTCTTGCGGGAGTTGGGTGCTGAATGAACGGAACGAGGTTTCGGGAGGGGAGGAGGAGCTGGAAGTGTCACAGGATCAAAGGGCACTCACAGAGGGAGGTGGGGAAGGACGGGGGTTTTGTTCAATTATTAAAAATACAAGAATGCAGAGTTCCACCTGAAGGCCCTGCAGCTTTGCCCCAGAGGGGGTTCACCAGCATTCCCTGGATTTCCCATTCCCATTCCAGCCTCTCCTTCTTGGCCAACATCTCCCCACTGCACACCTGGAGTAAATCCTACCCCAAATTTAGGGAAACAGCAGGAAGGCTTTCCACGGGAAGGAATCCATCCAGTAAGAGCTGAGGATTATTCAAGTTTTCCCCAGTGAAATCCAGGGATGCTTTTGCTGAAGCAGTCCCAGATGATCACCGCGGGAATTTGCTTTTGAATGGTAAAAACCAACACATTCCAGAGAGCGAGGCTGGGAAAAGATGGAGACGGAGGTGGAATCTGCTCCGGGGTTTATTTGCTTTTAATTACAGGTGTGGAAAAGAAATATAAAATGGCCGGGAAGTTGATCAGCAGCCCCATTATGGATCATTCCTGTATTATTTTCCCACATTTGCTGGCGATCAGCTTCCAAAAGGCTCCAGCAGGAAAGCTGGGAATTGTTTTCCTCTTTCAGAGCCCTGCCCTGATCCCCATGAAGAGGGAGAATGGCAGAGCCCTGCTGCCCTTTCCACGCAGACAAATATTTAATTAATTTATTGATCCCTTCCCCACTCTGGGTTGAGGCCAGAGCTGATCTCTGCTCCAACACCCCCAGAGAGCCCCAGCAGTGCCTGGGAAGGCTCCCCCTGCCCCAGCACCCCCCCGATGAGCCTGGAGATCCCTCTCCAGCCCTGAGTGGGGGAGACTGGTAAAGATTCTGCCCGCTTTTTTCCCCTTGTAAGAGCTTAATGAGCCCAAATTGGCTCCTTGTAATCAGGCATCGGCCTTTTCATCTCCCCAGGTTTTGTTTACAAAAAGCTTATTAGAGCAGAGCTGCTGATGTGCGGGATGACTCCGGCACTGCCTAACGACCCGAGCAGCGGCACAGAGCTCGGAAAATGAACCAGGAACGGCGATTAAAGCAGCGATTCTTTGTGCAAACAGAGCCCGCTGCTCCCAGAGCCCCCCAGGCTGCTCCTGGACCCGCGAGGGATCCGCTGGGATCCATCCCGAGCCGCGCTGGGACAGGGAAATGGAATTTCAGTGCGGTTTGGGTGGGAAGGGGGACAGGGAAATGGAATTTCAGTGCGATTTGGGTGGGAAGGGGGACAGGGAAATGGAATTTCAGCGTGGTTTGGGTGGGAAGGGGACTCAAAACCATCCAGTGCCACCCCCAGGGACAGCTGCCACTGTCCCCGGCTGCTCCAAGCTGGCCTTGGCACAAGGACACGGAAGGAGGAGCTGGAAGTGCCACAGGGTCAAAGGGGACCCGAGCTCGATCCAGGAAGAAAAGGAATTATTTCTCAATTTCCAGGCTGGTTTATGTGTCTTAGTTCGCTCGAAGGGCACAGGGCCATCGGTCCCTGAGCATCCTCCTGCCAGGGTGGTTGGTAAAATCCTACAACACCCATCGCAAGATATTTCTCACAACAGCGCTGCATAACAATCTTGCACCTGCGAGATGAAGGGATTGGTTTGCAAAAACTTCTGGCTGTTTTCAGGAGTTTTCAAGGACTCCCACACAGACACGGGCAGGAAGATGGAAAATCTCCCTGCGACCAAGCCTTCAGCATCCACAGGGACTCACAGAGGGAGGTGGGGAAGGATGGGGGGTTTTGTTCAATGCGTTAAAAGAAAAAATACGAGAGTGCAGAATTCCGTCTGAGGGCACTGCAGCTTTGCCCCTGAGGGGATTCACCGGCATTCCCTGGATTTCCCATTCCCAAGGGAAATTCCAGCCTCGGGATGGGGCAGCCCCAGCTTGGAGTGAGTGCTGGGGCTGGGAATTGCCTCCCTTTGCCGCTGCTTTGATCAGGATGTGAAGTTTTCAATCTGCTCCAGGAAGGAGCTGCCTCCGCTTCTCTCTTCATCCCAAGAGTTTCCTGTTCTCAGCTCCCTGTTCTGCACTCAGTCAGCACCCCAGCTGCTCCTCCAAAGCAGGAGCTCCCCTTTCAGCTGGATTTTTTGGGGATGAGTGAAGCCTCCTGCAGCAGCTGAAGCTCAGAGCATTTGTTGGTCTCGTATTTTCGGGCCTGATGTTGGAAACGTGACCAGCACATCAGGGTCAGGCAAAGCAAAACTGAGTTTGTTTCTTCCTACAGCAGGAGCTCCCCTTTCAGCTGGGTGGGAGCACAGCTGGAGCCCTGCAGGAACATCTGGAGACAGCACTGAGCCTTGTGCTCCACAAGAGCTGCAGTCCAACCCACCAGAAAGGCCCCAAAATGGAGATTTTTTGTTCCAGTCCCCGGGCATTTTCTTCCGAAAAATCAATGCAATTATTAATGAAACTATAAAACAACTTCTTCACCCACTGTTTTAAACCAGTTTTGACTCTGAACTTGTCCAACTGGTCCAAAACTGAGGTGAAAAATGCAGGCCCGGAGGCCTCGTGGTGCGTCCTGAGCACGCCCAGGTGAGTTGTGCTCCCATAATCCGCCAGCAACGAGCATTTCCACGGAGCTGTGCTCAGAGTTCCCCCCTCAGCGAGGAGCTGTCCTGTGTCTAGACAAGAAGCAGCAGTGTTGTGTTCCTGCTGCAGCTCCCCGCTGGTGCCTGAAATGATTCCTTTCATCTCCCAGCCGTGAGGGGCCGCGGGGCCGCGCACAGAGCCAGGCTCGGCTTTGAAGCTCTTCTCACTAAAAACCTGAATTCAGGTGGTGCTGGTGGCCTCCGTTCGTGCCACTCCCTGGAGGGAGCTTTGCACATCCTCCTCCTCCTCCTCCTNCCCATATTCCCATGTTTTTATGGCATTCCCAGGGGATCAGGAAAGCTCGGAGCACCCTCAGCGAACTTAAACACCGAGGAATCCAAGCCCCCTTTCTCCAGACAGAGCTGCTGCAGGAGCAAAAAAGAACTTTATTTATTAGCTGGGCTAAAAAGCTCTCAGCCCCTCCTTTCCCTGGCCTGTAATTCCATGGGCACGGTGAGCAGCGTCCCTGCCTTCATCCCTTCTCTTCCATCAGGAATCAGCCAGGCCCTCGCCTGGGAATGCAGATGTCTCACTGGAGCCTGGGGGGTTTTGTCAGTCCTGTGAAGGTTGGGGAAATCCCATCCCCTCCTTTCCCAGCTCGGCGTTTCCCATGGAAATCAGGGCCCGGCGCGTGGGAAGAGCCCAGCCCTGGGTTAGAGCAGAGATTTGATATCAGAGGAGCTGCAAGGCTTTAAATCGTCCTTCCCTCGGCTCAGGTTCCTCTCCTGCTGGTGAAGCACAGCACGGGGACGCTCTCTGGGGAGGAATTTGGGTTATTTGGCTGCTGCAGGAGGCCCTGGGAGCTCCTGGAGGCCACACCTGGCCAGATGTGTCACTGCTGAGTCCAAACGGCGAAATAAGGAAAACCCAGAATCCCAGGCTCAGAGATGAAAAGAAGCAAATTTAATGATTTTTAAGGGTTTTTATGTACTGGTTCACAAAAGGTGTGGTAAGGGGCATAAGGCAATCGGCCCTCTGGCCACCCATCCCTTGAGGGGATCAGTCAAATTCTAAGATACCCATTTCTAAATATTTTCCTAGTCAAAACCACAACAATCAGGCAAACATCCTGCAGGTGCAAGAAGTTTACAAAACCGTAACATAGTCTGAGGTGGTTTGTATGGGAAAGACAGAGCTCTCCCAAAATGCTGCAGAGAGCTGAAGAAATTCCCTGCTGAAGCTTTTTCGGTGTCCATACAGCTGTCCTCCACATCTGGAGCTCCTGGCAGGACGAGGATGCGCTGCTGCTCGTTCTGGGGGGGATGGAAGGGGAAGCACCCGAGCGTCCCCTCCCGAGGGGTGGGGAGTGCTCCGTTCTCCTCTCCCGTGGAAATGGGACGAGAGGGCAGCTCCCAAACACGGCCCCAGCTGGGATTTTGTGCCAAAAATAATGATTTTACCATCAAAACTTCAGGCAGTGGCAGCCTGCTCAGGTCACTCCTGCAGGCAGAACAAAAATGGGCTCAAGGAATTGGCTGCTCCTGACACAGAGGGGTCACTTTTGTCACTTGACTCAGAAGCATTGTGCTGGAAATGGTGATTATTGAAATAAAACCTGATCTGAAGGTGCTGTGTGAATGACTCGTGTGATGGATGTTGCAATGAAAGTCCCAAATAGTTTAATCATGCACTGGAACAAGCTGAGGAAAAGGCTGGGTTCGGGAATTCCTGCCTGGAGATAAAAAGCCTGCAAACACCAGAGGTATTGGGACCAAATAAACTCATTTAGGATATAATCTAGAATAGAAATGATATCCCACGTCAGAACTAAACCCACAGAGTGCATTTAGACATCAAAACCAGCTCTCAGAGAGCACCTTCCAAACAAAGGGCAGGTCAGAAACGAGGTGCTGGCATTAGACAGCAATAATTTCACATAATAAATGTATTTCGGGCAAAATCCTACAGGATTCCTTGAGAATTCATGGGATCAACATGGCCTGGAGATCACTCACTTGTCCCCAAGGTCAAATCCCTTCCAGTGGCACCAGGATTTTGGGGAACTCCACCGAACTGTGGTTGTTTCTTACGGTTATTAAAGCAAATTGTTAAGAAAAATAAAATATTCACCATGGACACCTTTTCGATTTTAATTATTGACTTTTAATTGGCAGATTAAACCCGTTTTCCATGACCTCCCAGGCAGTGGTCAAGGAAAACACCAGGAGCAGCCCTTCCCGTGCTCCTGGCTTTGGAGGAGGTGCCATCCCAAGGCCATTCAGCCGCTGTTAAAGGACGCAGAGGCAAGCAAAAAAAAAAATTGTATAGTCAGTCTTGCTAAATTAGTTTACCTAAAATTGTATGTGTGAGTGATTTTAATCAAAATCTAATTTCCCCTCTTTTTAGAGTAACCGAAATGAGATTTTTCTAATTTACTTTTCGCGGTTCAAGTTTCTCATAATTCTTCTGTGCTCGTGACAGCCCCGCGAAAAGCGTCTGCTGCTACAAAGCATTAAAAAAAATTAGATTTTCAAATTGATGTGCTAAATTAAAAATGTTTAATGTTTCTCATCAAAGGCACAGGAGTGTGCACAGGGCCCTTGGTACAGTTAGAGGCACCAGACTTTTTTTCATCTGTTTCTTTAATTCTCGTTGCAAAGGCAACTCTGCTGTGAAAATTAACGAGCTACAAGCAAAAAGTGTTGTAAAATGGTGTCTTCAGAGGAAATACCTTTTAATTTCTCCCCCTCCCCGATGCTGCTCTGACCTTAAGGATGTCATAATAAAAACAGACGCTGCGCTCTGCTTCTCACCGGCTTCAGATGGAGTTCTACCAAGTTCTTGCAGAGAATTTATTTATTCCTTTAATTCTCTGGGCTTTGCTTGCTAATTCCCACGGTTTAGGGGGATCTCGTTATTTCTGTAAATTGGTTTAAAATTATGAACGCAGTCAAATCTGGGCTCCTGGCTTCAGCAGCTGCCGGGAGGTGGCTCCGAGCTGGGCTGGGACCTCTGGGGCAGCTGCTGCCTTGGGGATGTTTTAGGAGTTCCAGTTTCTGCTGAAACGGAGCTTTCCTCGCTGAAAATTGAACTTTTCTTGGTTTAATTTACAGGAAAGTCCTCAGGAGCTGCAGCTTGGGCTGGGCAGGACGAGGAGCTGGGAAAGGGGGAGCAGGTTGGGTTTGGGTGTACAGGGGGGTCTCTGCTGGGTTCAGAGGGGAAAAAGGGAGAAGATCCTCGAGGAAATGGAGAAGATCCTTAGGAAATTGAAAAGATCCTTAGGAAATGGAAAAGATCCTCGAGGAAATGGAGAAGATCCTCGAGGAAATGGAGAAGATCTTCAGAAAATGGAAAAGATCCTCAAGGAAACAGAGAAAATCCAACCCCAGACTCGTGGTGCAGAGAGCAGCAGAGCAGCTTCACATCTGGCCTGGAAAACCTGAAAACCACCAAGTTTTGGTGGAACAGAGAAAATTTGGATCCTTTTTTCTGGACCAGGACAATTCCTGCCCCCTCCTCCCATCCCGGGGATCTCTGGCATTCCGTGGGTGGTTGGAGGCTGCCTCGGGGGGGGTCACGTTCAGTGCTGATAAATTTAGAATAAACATTCAAAACAGCACCTGAAGATAATTTGAGAGGTGTAGAGGCAGAAAATGAATCCCTGTAAAATACTGCCTGTCAAATTAAAAGACATAATTGATTCTATTTGCTAATTCTCCAAATTAAGTGTTGCTAATTGCCTGAGATAGTGTTTGTTTGGTTCAGCCCCTGCACCCGGGCTGGGCTAAGTTTGTATCTGTGACAGGCTGAGTTGTTTGTTTTTTAAATGTTTTTTTTTCCTTCTCCTCGGCCCAGGATTTGTTTCCAGGATACCCCGAGCAGGCCTCAGGCCATCCCTGAGCTCCCCACCATCTAATTCCCATTTGGAACCGGATTTATCCGTGTGCAGAGAGGGCAGCAGCTCCAACAAAACTCCCTGAAACTTCTGGAAAATCACAAAAGAGGATCGACCTGGCCCAGAGCTGTTCTCCAAAGACATTCCATAAACAAAGCTGGGATCAGATCATTTCAAGGTCCCATGATTTTCTGTCATTAGGAAGAAACAAACTCAGTTTTGCTTTGCCTGACCCTGATGTGCTGGTCACGTTTCCAACATCAGGCCCAAAAATACAAGATGCTCTGAGCTTCAGCTGCTGCAGGAGGCTTCACTCATCCCCACAAAAAATCGGGAATTTCTCCATCCGTTGTGCCTTTTTTCCAGCACAGATAACTTTCTCCAACTACTGAATTCGCTAATTAATAATATCTTGAACTGGTTGCGCTGAGTGTGAAAGGTAAAGGAAGAAAGGGGAACAAATTCCACGAGGAGCTGGTGGAACAGGATCTGCTCCCACGGAGCATCTCCCAGGGAAAAGGATCTTCTGCCTCCCGTGGCCACACCAGCAGCTCCCAGAGCCCCAGAAATTGGCTGTTGACATGTGAGAAGAAGTATGGATTAAGTCTAGAACTGTGTTTAGAGCACCAGGGGATGAATTATCCTAATTGGTGTATTAGTCTCAGTTACACAGAGTAATCACCACAGTCTGCCTCTGTTTTCATTAGAAATTTAATTAAGTTTATCAATGTTTAGCTCCTTTGGCCTTGTTTTCCAGCACCTTCCCCAGGCTTTTCTTTGGTTAATCAATATTTTTAGTGAGCTGGGAGGGAAATGTTTTTCCAGTGCACCCTGGTTTTCATTTTCCATTTTTTTTCCCTCTTGACACAAATCTGTTGGAAGCAGAGGAAGTCAGGAATTCACCATTTGACCCAAATAAAGAAGTTTTCTGACTCCAGAAGTCACTGAACCCTTCCTCACCACACTCTGGACATCTCTGACCACATTTCTCCAAAACACCGGGGAACTCCAAGGCCCTGGAGACCCCAAATAAAACACAAACCACAAGAATCAGAAACTTCTGGACAATTTTATCCCAGGCAACGATTCCTGGGGTGCTCAAGAGCCAAACAGCTCCCCCTGAGTGCTGGACCCCGATGTTTAATGCCTGTTTGGGGTTCACTTTTCCTGTTTTCCTGCCTCACCACCACAGCTATTTCTGTCCTTTAACAAACGCTGTGGCAATTTCGCAATCTGTTGACTTTATTTTTTATTTTTATACAAACACACAGTCTGCCAGCTGCATAATTCAGCCTCACACAGAAACTGGGAGCTGTTTGCTGTGGCCACAGCTGTAATTGAAGCCTGACCTCAGCAGAAATCCACTCCCTGCCAAGTGCCACCCTCCCTCCCCGCCACCCTGATGGAGCAGCTCGTTTGCTCAATAACCATCCCAGCACCGGGTTTGGGCACGTCTCAGGGGGGTTCTGTCCTCCCCATCTTCATCCTCATCCTCCTCCTCCTCCTCCCTGGCACGCCCAGACGGGGCCAGGCTGATTGAGCCCTCTTTGGGAAGCTGCTGCCGTGCAGTTCTCATTTGGAAATGTCACACGAAAGCGATGTTCTCCAGTGCCGAGCAGCACAACAGGTTATGGCACGAGGAGAGCAGCGAGGGAGATAAAATGATGCATTAGAGGGGTCGGAAGGGCGAGAAAATGACACTTTTTAAAGCCTGAGGGGTTTTTTTTTTAAAAAAAAAGAAGTAAATTTAATAATTTTCAAGGGTTTTTATGTACTAGCTCACAAAAGGTGTGGTAAGGGGCATAAGGCAATCGGCCCTCTGGCCACCCATCCCTTGAGGAGATCAGTCAAATTCTAAGATACTTATTTCTAAATATTTTCCTAGTCAAAACCACAACAACCAGGCAAACATCCTGCAGGTGCAAAAGTTTACAAAACCGTAACATAGTCTGAGGTAGTTTGCATGGGAAAGACAGAGCTCTCAGAAAATGCTGCAGAGAGCTGAAGAAATTCCCTGCTGAAGCTTTTTCAGCATCCACACTCATTTCTCTGCCTGGTGTTTCCTGACCTCTGCAGCCTCCTCTGTACGAACAGCAAAGATCAAGCTGGAGCCGTGGGAGAGCTCTCAGACTTTTCAGCCTACAAATCCTGTCACATCTGAGCTTTATCTCCTGCTTTAATGTGGTTCCAGCCTCGCCTCTGTCACTTTGATTTTTACCTGCCTTTTTTTTGGTTTGTTTTGCTCGTCCTAATTGACCCCGAGCCTGTAGCAGCCCTCGAAAGGAGGGGAAAAGCGTTTGATAATTTCTGAGTTTTGCCTCCTTGGCCTGTGAAGAGGGGATTGAAAGCAACAAAAGCTGCAGCGGAGTTTGCTGGGGAAGGGCTTTTATCACTGTGGAAATCTGCTGCTCTGATGGGAACTCTGCAAAGAGAACCCCAAAAGGAAGGGAGGGCCTGAACGCAGCTGCTGCTGATGGGTTTTATCCGCCTGGTTTCCTCTCTGCTGGGTCTCAGCTCGCTTCAAAGTGAAATTTCACCCCAAAGTTCTCAGGAGGAAAAGCACTTGATGCGTTTTCCGGGTTAAATGGCAATATTTTTGATTTTGATTTTGGTAAGAGCACTCTGAACAACCCAGGGATGATGAGCACTGGAAATCTGTTGCTTTTTCTGTTGAGAAATCGCTGGAAGGGAGGAGAATACCAAGGCCTGGGATCTTTGGGGAAGGGTTTGGGAGCCCCACTCCTACCCTGTTGTTGTGAAAATCCCCAGCTGAATTCTGAATTCTCCCTTTGGTTACACCCCGCTGCATCAGTCTGAGGGAAAAACTGTTCACAGTCAATTTAAGTGTTTTTTTAATGCACCCAGAGAGGTGTAAAATAACTCTGGACTAAACAGAAATCAATCCCTGCCTGTCAAGGGATCAAAAATCCACCCGTGCTCTCTGCCTGGCATCGCTTGGTGTTCGTGGGGCTCGGGAGCTGCTCGTTAGCGATAATTAGGGGGAACGGAAGGGATTTTAAATCAGATGCTGAGGGGGTCTGTCTGCTGTCAGTGCTCGGACAAAATGAGGTGTTGGGGAATGTTCTGGGCAGCAAAGCCCCTGAGAAGGGCTCTGCTCTGCCCGAGCCACACACGTTGCTCACTCCTGTTCTCCACGGAGCTTTGGGGACGAAAAAGGCACAACTGCACAGTCCCAAACTCAGGTCCCGATCGCTCCTGAAAGCTCGGATGAATCCCAAACCCTCTGACTTCAATGCTGACGTGAATTTTGTAATGGTAATTTCTTTTTATTTTAAAAGCCTTTTGTGTGTTAAAGTGGAACAAAACCACTTCAAGTCTCCTTTTGCTTCTTTTCTTTCTCCTCCAAAAAGACCTTCTCAAACCCACGCTGACGAACCTTTCTGATAGAAGTGGCCACAGTGTTTTGAACAGAGCATCCCAACAAGCCCGTGTGGGAGATCTGACATCCTTTCAGCCTCTGATGGAGCTGGTACCCGGTGAAAACCTCTTTATTCTGCCTCTCCACAGCTCTTAAAGAGTCCCTGAGACTGCCACCGAATCATTTCCCTCCACTGCAGCCCTGATTTATTCCCAGCTCCGAAAAGGAGAAGCTTCTGGACGCTGCCCTAATTGGCCCTGCCAGGCCCCGCTCCCTTTCTTGTGCTTGATTTGCATTTGGAGTTTTTCTTGGAAATCGAGGGAGGGGTTCTGGGCTGGCAGCTGATGGAGGCTCCTGCTCCTCTCCCCCAATCACTCCTGCCACAATGGAACTGAAATCACAACTTATTTTCTGTAAATTGTCCATTAAAATGCAGGACTGGGCCTCTTTACCTCTGAATTTCCTGGGATCACTGAAAAACCTCCTCAGCCACAGCTCCGGAGAGGGGCAGGTTTTTATTTAGCAGGGTTTTTTTTTTTATTTAGCAGAATAAAAAATACGAAGATTTCATTAAGGTTTAGGTTTTATATCTTTATTTCCACCCAGCATCGAGCACCAATTACTGCCGGCTGGACTGACTGGGCATGAGTTTGTCCCTCTCTGGGAGGTAAAATTCCATGTTTTAGGTCTGAATGTATCAAATCCAGCAGGCAAATGTCAAGCTGGGCATGCCGGAGATTTATTTGTGTTTCTGGCTGGGCTGTGCCACTTCCTCAGGTTTTTTGGCCATTTTTAATTCTCATTTTTTAGCTGGCCCTTGCAGGGGGAATTCGGGACAGAAAGCTGAGCCGAACCTGGAGCAGAGCAGGAGGAAAAAGCTGAAACCTGCTGGAAAAAGCTGGAATGAGGAGCTGCGTGTGGCTGCTCCTCACAGCATCAAATATTCATCCCACGCCTGGGTTGTGATGCGGATACAGCAGGACAGGACGTTGTTTTAAGCCAGTTTTAAGCTGCCAGGGAGGGGCAGAGGAGCTCCCCAAGCACCTCCCAGGCGTGTCTGGAGCGAGGAACCAGAGGGCTGGAAAATCAGGGGGGTGGCCCAGGAGGAAACGCGGAGTTTTCCTGCAAGATCTGGGAGATGTAAAATCCGAGTCCTTCTGTGGGCACGGGGAAGGAGAAGCAATTTAATGTGCAGCACAGCAGGCTGCATAATAAAGAGCTACAGGTGCACGACCTGCTCACCCCGAGTGCTGCCTGCTCGCCAGGCTGCAAAATCAAAGGTCCTGGCTGTGCCAGGCTGAGTTATTGCTGCTGAAACAGGTAATAAACAGGCATGGGTACATTGCATTCCCCTCTCGCCACAGACAGTGGGAAATGTTATTTCCCCTCCTGCTGCTCCTGGCTCACGCTGGGCTGCTGCAAAATGGGCTCCGTGTGGTGCTGCAGGTCAGGGAAGGCTAAAAGTGCTTCCCTTCTGGCAATTGTTTTGTGAGGGATGGGAAGGATTTGGGGGTGAGCTCGGATGGGAAGGGCGTCCACGCTGTCAGAAGCAGCAGTGGGGTGGAAATTTGCTGTTAAACCAACAAAGAGCTGCACTTGGTGTCTGTCTCAGGTGGGGCAGGTGATTGCAGGAGAGGTTGTGGGGCAGGGGTTTGTTGCCAGTTTGTGCTGTCTCAATTCTGACACTCGGTTCTTTCCATAAAAAAATTGTATTCTAAATTCCTACACTTGATTTCGCCTTGGGCTGGAGCAGACGCGTGGATTTTCCACAGTTCCTGGGGTTTTTCACACCCCCTGGAAGGAGCTGTGGGGCAGAGAGAGGTCTGAGCACTGATCATGGCCTCTGCCAATAATTACCCAGGCTAATTCCCCTGCTAATTACTTGATCTGTGAGCTCAGCCTGAAGTACGGCGATGCAGAGAGGTGTTGGCCCTGACAGCTTTGCAGGCCACGGGAACTTGTCAGGGCATCCTCCTCGCCACGCCGTGCTCAGCCTTTATCACCAATAATCGCCCTGGACAGCTCGGGGATGTTTGTCAGGGCACGTTCAACGCCAGAATTGGTCAGGGAGCAGCCAAATCCTCCTGCCGGGGCCCTGGGAGAGAGGAATTGGCACTGCTGGCAGGTGGAACCCAAAGCGGAGCTCACTGGGGGCTCCTTCCTGGCTCTCCCCTGGCAAAAATGTCCTTTCCCAAGTCTTTTCTTTTGCTGTAGATTTGTTCTCTCTGGCTGTTTCTCTCCTCAGTCACAGGACCCTTCGCTGGAGGCTGGTTCAGCGACAGCACCAGGCCAGGAGCAGGTTTTTGTTCAGCTCTGTTAAACTCTGGTTTTTGTTTAACTCTGGACTCACATTGATTCCAGCTCCCCTGTGCTTTGTCCTCTGCAGCCGGGATTTGAGGGGCTGTCACTGGAACATTTCCTCCGAGGAGCTGGCCGAGGGTTGATTTCTTTGTGCTGGTGGAGCAGCTTTAGCTGCGCTCAGGGAGGGTTCCTTGCAGGAATTGGACATTTTAGAGGCGTTTTAGAGAATGAAATGGGCGCTGCTGATTTATTGCAGCTGCATCCCCCAAGGCCTTGGCTGGGAGGAGGAGGAGGCAGCACAGACCCAGCACGAACAGCACGTGGGGCTCAGCTGGTGGCTCCGAGCTCTCCCCTCCTCCTTCAGCCTCCTCCAAGTGTTTGATGGAGAGGAAAAACGTTAAGCCCAGGAGGAAAATCCCTCCCTGTGCACTTCCAGGAGTGTCCACCATTAGTGGTGGTGGCAGAAACTCATCAAGCTGAGGCGGTAATTAAAACTTTCTCCTTTGCGACTGAGTGGCAGCTGCTGAAATTGGATTTATTCCTCCTGGGGAGAGGGAGCTGGGAGGGTTTGGTGCAGAGCAAGGCAACACTTCAGGGACTCAGACAGAAACCTGCTCCTCCTGGAGGATCTATTTTAGTTCTTCCCTTGCAGCATCTCCATAATAGAAAACTCCAGCTCTCTCCTCAGCTGCTCCCCGTTGCAATTAGGAGCAAAAGCAAGTGAAACCCTGAATTTCCAAACTATTATACGGGACTCCATGGAAAATCAGGGCGGTTCACGCTAAAAAAAAGCATCAGCTGAGTTTAATCTTTCTTTCCTGAGAACTTTAAACTCCGGTGGAACTTGAGCTGCACCAGCCTGGCTTGGGGAAAAGCTGGATGAAGTCACTGCTGCTCGGGGTGGTTTAGCTCCCCCTTCCCACACTGCTCAGGAATGTTTTCCCTATCCCATTTTCCCTGCAAGAAACACTAATTGAAATTCATGCCCGCGTGTCTTATGAACTATGAGTCAGAGGAATAAAAGCACTTAATCACTTAATGAAATTATTGCCTCTGCACGCATGGAAGGAAGGTGGGGGAAGGGGGAGCAGGAGCTGTTTCATGGCAATGGCTGTAAAAACGAGTCCCTCTCCACTTCCCCGTGGGATGAGCAGCTCGGGGCAGCCCTTCCTGGACAAACCAGGCAGGGACTGAGTGTCCAGGTGGTGCCAGGTTCTCCTTTCAACATCTCGGAGCTGCCTCTGCTCCCTTGGCCGCTTCCTTGGCCCCTTCGCCTGCCCCGGCTGAGCCGCAGGAGGAACCTCAGGGCTTTCAATCCACTCAGAGGTGGCATCTTCTGCAAAAATGCAGGGGACAAACCCCAAATTCCAGCCCAATCCCCATTGCTGTGGCCCTGCAGCCCCTCTGCCCTGAGCCATTCCCTGTTCCCGGGCAGGGCTGTGCTCCCAGGGCTGGGTGGATGTGTGAGAGCACTCCCTGAATTGATTCTTGTCAATTAGAGCCTGAGAAGAGCCTGGAGACTCCTGGAGATGAAAAGCCCTGGAAAAAAAACCAAACAACAACCCCAAACCAACCACGAAACATTAATTATTTATCTCTCGGTGTCATGATTGTATGGGGTTTAAATTACTGCTTCAAAATCATTTCTCATTACGGTGTGCTGTCATCTCTGCACACACAAAGAACTTCCCCTCTCTGATATCTGCTGTACATCAGCCACTCTGGATTTATTGGGGAAGAGGCTCCTCTCCCCTCCTCCCATCCCTCCCAGCAGCCAACTGGATTAGCCTGGACTAAATTAAATAGTCTCCAAAAAAAAGCCAAAAAAAGAGAAAAGAAGCTAATCGATACAGAATAAGAAATTTAAAAAATCACTCCATTGTATTTATTTTAATCTGCAAAGTTGTAAAGTGCTTAAACTGCAGATCCCACACTCCGGAGCAATCCAGGGGGGGGATTCCCAGGATGAATTTGGAGTGCAGGGCTCGGGTTTGGTGCTGGGAAATGGAGTTTGTGTGGTTCCAGGCTGGCCGGGTCTGTGCTGGGGGTGCCAGAGAAGGGGGGCTGCACCTCAGAACCTGCCAGGGCTGGGGAGTGAGGAGGCCCTGCAGGTTCTGTGGACGTTCCACCCTCTTTTCCTGGTGTTTTTTCCCCCCTTTCCCTGGTGAATTCTCTTTTCCTGAGTAATCCATGCCTGGAGCCCCTCACTGAGGTGATGGATGGCCCGACCCTGTTATCAGATGAGCTCCTCCTGCACCAGTTCTCTTCTTTTTAAAAAAAAAATCTCCTTTTTTTTTTTTAAAAAAAAAAAAATTCTCCTCTCTTTTTAAAATATTTCTCCCCTCTTTTAAAAATATTTCTCCCCCCTTTTTATTATTCCCCCCCCTTTTTATTATTTTCCCCTTTTAAAAATATTTCTCCCCCTTTTAAAAATATTTCTTCCCCCTTTTTTATTATTTCTCCCCTTTAATTATTTCTCCCCTTTTTTTAACCATTTCAGCGTTAACCCTTTAGTGTCCCTGGTGCTCAGAGGTACAAACCCCCTTCAAAGGTGCAGGACCATCAGGTCCGTGGGTTTTTAATCTCTGACCCTTCAGAGATGTTATGGGGGGAAGGTTTTTGTTCCACTTTCTGGGGTCTCTGTCGGCACCCACTGATCTCCAGGTACAGATCCCTGCCCCGGGCCAGTCTGGGTTTGGATAATTTGAATTTCTCCTCACAGAGCTGTGACCCCAAGCTGAGGTTTCTCTCCCCAAGCTGCAGCCGGGGAGCCCGAGCTGTTTGCATCCTAGTTAAGATGTTTCTGGATTTGTGCATAATTCAGAGCCACTTATTTTATATTCAGGGCAAACCTTTTTCAACCGTTGAGAATGAATTGCGAAATTTTTAAAAAAAAGGAGAAAAAAAAAAGGAAGTAACTTATAAGGGGAAAATAAGTCTGGGTTTGAGGAGGAAAGCAGAAAGTAAATAACGAGGATTATGCCAGAGCCTGGGGATAGAAATGTAATAAAATGCTGAACTGAGCCACAAACAAGCTGTAGGCACCAGCTGGATGGGAGCTCAGAGTGGGCCACTTGATATTTGTGTGAGGACAGCCAGATCAGGCGGCAGGGAGGGGCGGCAGGGAGGTCGGTGGCTGGGAAGGGAGATGTTGGAGCAGTGCCTGTGGAGGTGTCAGGACGACAAAAGGAATCTCGGAGCTCTGCGCACAAAGAACCCGTCCTGGCAGCCCAGCTGTGGGCCCCGCTGGCTTCGAAGATTTCTCCCGGTGCAGGGAAGGCACGAGGCAGAGGTGCAGGTCTGCTGAGCTCTGGTGTCCCTGTCCAGCTTCACTGCTGGCGTCCCCCGGGCTGGGGACAGGTCGGGGTGTGATCCTTGTGACCAGAACTCCGCTTCTGGCTTAGCAGGGCTCACCTGGCATGAGGAATTGTCCTTTTCCTGCAGAACCAGTCCCAGTGCTGCAGTCCCAATCCCTCAGTCCCAATCCCTCAGTCCCAATCCCTCAGTCCCAATCCCGCAGTCCCAGTCCCTCAGTTCCAATCCCTCAGTCCCAACCCCTCAGTCCCAATCCCTCAGTCCCAATCCCTCAGTTCCAATCCCTCAGTTCCAATCCCTCAGTCCCAATCCCTCAGTCCCAATCCCTCAGTCCCAATCCCTCAGTCCCAATCCCTCAGTTCCAACCCCTCAGTCCCAATCCTGCAGTTCCAATCCCTCAGTCCCAATCCCTCAACTCCAATCCCTCAGTCCCAATCCCTCATTCCCAATCCCTCAGCTCTGCAAACTGTCCCTGTGATTCAGCATCACCTGCTCTGACACGAACAGAACCCCAAAATCCACGTTTCTTCTCCTCTACCAGCAGCACTTGCCTGGGGTCTAGAAAATAAAAACCTGGTGGGATTTTAAGGCTGAAGAAAGCAAATGAAATGGGGTTCTTCCCTAATTTATATGGGCCCTGTTAAATTGTGAAAACATATTGGAACCACTGAGTCGTTTAACTTCATTAGAAATTCCCTCTGGACTGGATTCCTTGCATTTAAATGCACATCTGGATAAAATTTGGACACTGGAAAAGCAACATTTGCACTGGTGTCAGCTTTGGCTCTCCGGTTCTGTCTCTTGCCCTTCACAAGGTTCATTCCCCACAACTGAGAGCCGTAGAGGAGGGAAAATATTTTTATTTTCACACAAAGCTTCCAAATTTAAGCTGGTTTTTTTTTGGGGTTTTTTTTTTTTTTGGGTAAAAACTGCAAGCAATTCAATTCCCAGCTTAGCTGGTTTTCCAGAAGAACTTGACAAGTGTTCCTTGACAAAGGGCTTGGAGCCATAAGGAGAATAAATGTGAGGCTAATCCCAATTAATGTGTGCAAACAGAAGCCTTAAAACACAAGGCCTCCACTTAAAATGCCCCCGTCTCCCTCCTCCTGTGCTGCAATAAAACCCGGCCAGAGCAGCCGGGAGAGCTGATCTGGGAATTTCGGAGTTTATCAGGCTAAAAACAGCACCAGAAACGTGGTCAGACACAATTTCTCAGGCGAGGAGAGCCGGGCCTGTCAAATTAACAGCAGCGGGGCAGGAGACTGGAAAATCAATCAATCCTCCCCGAGCAGCCAGGGATTGCTGGGAGAAACACAGATTTGTGTAAATACATTTTGAGGGGGGTCAAAAATAATTTTTTTTTTTTGCTCCTTCCAATGTGTCTGTCTGGTTTCAAGCTGTTCTCCACTCTGAGGAAACATCGATTTTTATTTTTTTCGTTGTTTGTTGCCGCTGATTTTTAGCTGAAAGGGCCCAGCTTTGCTGGACTTGGCCTTTTACGAAATTCCCTGCCACAAGCTGTGGGTTTGGGCTGTGAGCAGAGCTTTAATTACCACGGATCCCACTCAGTCTGTGGGTTTGACAGGAATATATCAGGAGCTGTTTCCCAGGGCATTGATTGTCTCTGCAGCCCGGAATCTCAGCGCTGATAAATAAACAGGGTATTTTAAACCAAAGTGCTTTCCCCCCCCCCCCCACCTCAAAATAGATTTTTTTCAACTCTGCCTCAGCTCTGGAGCTGGGATCTGGGGAGTGGGAATTCCAAAAACGCTGAGCTGAGGATCCTTGGCTGCGCTGCGGAGCGTGAGAGGGAATTTTCTGGGAAAAACAGACCTAAAAATGGGTCAGCGTGAAGGCCGAGCGGACGGGGACTGACAAGAGGCTGCCAGGGAGGTGGATTTTTATGGAACAGCAACAGCTGGGCGACAAAAACGCCTGGGGACTGTTCTGCACACTCTCCCGAAGGCAGTGCCGAAACACCAGCAGTTATTTGAGCGAATTCCTCCCCGGAGAGGCTCTAATGAGAGGGAATGGGGAGCGTATTTTGGAAGCAATTAGCCTCAAAAGTCTCCAGCTTCTCTTTGTGGGCTCAGGGCTGGGTGTCTGCGGCTGCCCGTGGGTCCCTGGCGCCTCAGACGGGGTTTGAAGAGCCCGAGGTTCAAATTAGGTTTTAAGAGGCTGAGATTCAAGGGCTAAAAGGGGAGAGGAAGGGGTTTCTCTGCTGGGTACTGGAATAAGGAGGTTTTTGGGGAAAAGGAGGCGCCCTGGGCGCTCATCCCAAAGTGGTTTTTGGCAAAAGAGGGTTTGTAAAATAATAATTTTCCTGTTCTCACGGAAATTATTATAACCCAGCTGCTGGAGACTTCTCCTTTGAGGTCAGGCCTTCCAAATTAGCAAGCAAAGCTGAGCAGTGTTGGGGAACTTTGGGCAGATTTGTACGGAAAACAACCGCGAAACTTTTTGGGAAATGCTTTGTTTCAGCAAAGCTGCAGCTTTTCGTTGTCAGTGTTTTGAAAGGTGAATTTCCTTCAGGCTTGAAGCAGCCTGGCCCCCGAGCTCCTGCAGCAAAGCTCCATGTCCAGGGATTTGCTGGAGCAGCTGAACACGAGATAATTCCGGCTCCTCTTCCTTGCTGTCCTTCCGTTGTTTTTAGCAGAATAAATCACTTTGGCCTTGCAGGGGAGAACTTGAAAACGTGAATTAATCGTGCCTTTGAAACGAAATGAGGAGGAAGATTGACAAAAAGCACCGGTCCAAGTTTTGCCTGGCTGTCACAGAGCCCTGTTTCTCCTGGTGGCCTGTCCTGGTCTCCGCTTCCCCATCTGTTAAGTGCTGCCTATAATTAGCCCGTCTTTCACAACTTTTCAGAGTTTGGCACTCCTGATCCTTGCCTTGCTGTATTTTGATTCCTGGGGAATAAATGTGAGAACAAAACAAATTACCAGCCATTCGAATTCCTGTGCTTTTTCTTCCTCCTGAGCTCTTCCCTTTCCCTCCCTCCTGAATTTGAACCTGGAGGGTCTCAGCCCCCACGGGGTGAGGTGACCTTGGGTGGCCCAGGGATGTTTTCCGTGCAGGATCTCCCACCCAGAGCGGTGTTTGCCCCGGGATGGGCAGCACCAGCAAGGCTTGGAGGGAACTGAGGGAGGATTTATCCCCTCAGCACTGAAATTCCAGAGTGGTTTTGGGCTCGGAAGCCGAGGGGCTCCTTCCTGGGATCAGGAGGAAAAGGCACCGTGAGGGCAGAGAGGGGCTTGTGGGATGAGTTTTGTGGGGTCAGCGGGAGGAAAAGGCACTCTGAGGGCAAAGAGGGTCCTGGAGGGACCTTGTGGGATGAGTTTTGTGGGGTCAGCAGCAGGAATGCACCCTACAGAGTAAAAACCCAGCCCCAGAGGGGCTGAGGGTGCTGTGGGCAGTGCAGGTGGAGAGGATCCCCCAAATCAGCTCAGCTGCCCCCCCTGACCCTGCACGGCCAAACCTGGGCCTGGTTTTAGCGTTGTTCCACCCCTTTTCTATTCCTGCCTCCCTTTTAAAGTGCTGGAAAAACCTCCTGCCTTCGTTTGTGCCTTTGCAGAGTGGGACCAAGCTGCCCCAAGGTGGGTTTATGTTTTGGAGGCCGAGCAGCCCCAAAAAATAAACCCTGTGTGATACTGGATAATTCCCAGATAAACTCTCACTCAGATCCAGCTACGAGGGATGCAAATCGATTTCCTTCCACCCTTCCTTCGTTCAGGGGAGGGAGGATCTGTGGAGCTGCAGTATTTTAATTCACCCTACAGAAAGTGGCACAAACACTGTGGTGTTGGGAACATCCATTTAATTATCCAGCTCTCGTCTGCGGGGTGGGCAGGGCTGTGTCCTGTCTGGATTACTGGAACCACTCTGAATTATAGGAAATAATAGAGCAAAAATAAACCCCCACCCCAACTGTGGCAAGGCTTATCTTTGGAGGCAGAATTAATGCCTGGACAGGGGAGAGCTCTGGGGAGGGCTGTTGTGGGATTTAAGGAGTTTTTGCCTCCCCCAGTTTGCAGCAGGGCCGCTCTACTGTTTCAGACCAGCAAAGCTCAGCTTTATTTTGTGGCCTGCACTGCTCAGTTCTTCCCCCATCCCCTTTTGGCTGGTGCTGGGAGCTGAGAGGCCGCCCCAGAAGGAATTTGTCCCGGATACCCCCATCCCCTGCCGGCCCCATCCCCACCCCACAAACCCAGCAGCTCCGAGGAGGCTCCTGAAAACCCAGGGAAAATCAGAGATTCCTCTTCCTGTCGCCCTCACACCCTCCAGACCTCATTTTTCAGCTGCCCAGGAGGTCGGGAAGGGCAAATCAGCGGCTCAGACACCTCGCAGAGGCTCCTTTTTACCTGCCCTGCCCCAGTGAGCCGCAGTGATCCATCTCCTCCGGGCTCTGCTCCCGGTGCCCGGCTGGCATCCAGGGAAGGGTCAGGCTGGCTGGAGCCAGAGCCCGACGAGAGGACTGACCTTGTCGTCTGCAGCGAGGATCTACGGCCCATGACAGCAAAGAGAGGAGGGCTGGGGCCGATGAAGGTGGAATTACAGAGCTGAGCGTCCTCGCAGCCCCCCAGGGCAGCATTTCCCAGCTCCGGCTGCGAGTGAGGGGCAGCGTTTGCTTTGCTCCTCGTGTTTCTGGCCTTTAGAAATGGGGGTTGTTTATTTTGGTTTTGTCTCTGAGATCTGAAAATGAAACCACGTATGGAGTCAGGGAATGAACGTGTGGAGTCAGGGAATACTGGGAGCAGGCTCACGTGGGGATGGAGGAGTCCCTTCACCCAGCAAAGCAAGAAGGGCAGGAATTAATGGAATGAGCGAAAGAGATGCAGATGAGATGTGATAGGGTGCTTGGTTGCCAGTGGTACGACACCACAGCACTTAAAAACCCTTCTTAAATGCTCTGCCCCGTCCTTTGGGAGCTTCTGAACCAGCCCAGAGCTCTTCGGGGGAGGCATTTTCACAATTCCCTGCCAGCGGAGAGCAGCAGAGAATTCCCTGTGGAAACTTTGGGGGAGATATTAAACCCCAAAAAGCCTGGACATCCTCTTGGACAAGTGGCCCTGTTTGTGCTGGGGTGGGACAAGGTGACCCCAACCCCTGGAGCTGCTGGTCCAGCACTGGATAATCCCGAAATCCAGGGGGGTTGGAGCATCCCTGGCAGCAGGGCCCTCCCTCCTGCCACGGGGCTGGATGGCTGCAGCTGGGCCGCCTGCGAGGTGTCACTCAGCTGCTTTAAAAAGAGTAAAAGAGTCCTCAGAGAGACTCCTTTTATACCAAACTTATCTGATCTGACAGTCGCACGCTCCGAAATTGAATTAATAAATCATCCCCGGCTCTGGTTGGAATAGTTAATCCGTGTTTTGTGCCCCAGCAGAGAGGAAAATGGCCCTGCCTTGCTGCCTTTGTGACATATTGGGCCTAAATAGAATTAATGATGAGGTTTCCAACTTTATTTGCTGTGGGGAAGAGCCGTTTCTAAGGCGATGGGAAGGGAGGAGAGCAGGGATGAGCTCTGAATGGATTATTCCCAATGTTGGGCTCCAAGAACGTGCAGCTGCTGCACCTCTGGCTGCGGCAGGGGGACGGGACAGGGAGGGGAGGATTTGGCACGAAATTCAGTCCCTGGAGTGGAGTCACAAGTGGAGAATTCGTGTGAATTCCCGGTGGGTGCGCAGAGAATTCACACCAAAAGGGAAATGAATAAAACTCTCCGGCTTGTTTGCACAAATCACAGACTTTGGCTGCGCAAAATGCTGAGGAAATCTGAAAAGAAATGGTGCCTTTAGAGGGATGGAAGTGCTGCTGGGGTGGGGAAGAGCTGTAATTCCAGGTCACGTTGGTCAGTGAGAGGTTCAGAGCTCTGCTCACACCCTCCCTCGGTGCTCCCAGCTCAGCCTGGCCTGGAATCACCAGGAGCTGCTGCTCTGGAAAACAGGGACAAAAAATGAGGGAAAATCCCTGTGTCCTGCCCTTGTTCTCCCCGGTCTGGGCAGGCTGCAGAGATGAGGATTTGTCCCTGTAATTGTCTGAGTGGTTTTGGCCACGCAGGGGTTGCAGAGCAGAGGACAGTGGGGATAATTAAACAGCTGAAGGTGGAAGTAAACAGATAAATCAGATTTTCCTCACGTTGCTGTAGAAGTTAATTATTGAAACATCAGGGCGTGTTAGGCAGAATTAAACCAAATGGTGAATTAAACTTGTGCCGTGGAGCGGTGGAAAATCAGCTCTGTTGGTTCTGTTCCTCTGACACCGAGGTACGTCCAGATTTTGGGGGAAAAAAGTTCCTTTTGGAGCTGGGATGTTGCCTCAGCACCTTGTCTCTGGTTCCAGTCAGTTTTCAGCCACCTGGGCAGGGGTAGGAAGGGGCTGCAGTTGTGGGATTGGGAGTTTTGGCCAAATTGGAGCTGGAAAAATGTGACAAAAGAAGGGGGATTGTGCTGCAGAGCGCTTTAACCTTTCCCTAATTATGCAATTAGTGCACTTCAGTCTTTGGTGTCTCTGCGAACGCAGGGTGGGATACAAATTGCAGGCACCAGCCTGATGGATCCGGGCCTTTTGTGGTGTTTGGGTTCATTAGTGTCTCTAATTAGTGGAAATAAAGCAGGTTTCACAAATGCAGGAGGCAGAGATGCGAAGATAAGTCGGTGCATAAAGAGATCCTGACTCCTCGTTAACCTTTCTGCTGCTTTGCATGAAAGCAAAATAAATCCTGAAATGAATTTCAGTGAAAAGAGCCCCGTTCGTGGCGGCACCGGAGAGCGAAACCTTGCAAATGCTGCTCGATTTCCACAGAAGTTTTGCAGTGAAATGGATTTTAAACAGCAGAAATCAGCGTGGGGCCCTCGGCTGGGTCCCCCAGGGTTTGGCCCCTTCCATTTGCAGCCCAGCTCTGAATGGGCCCCAGTGGGTCCCCGAGCTGAAATGGCCTCAAATTGGTGCCAGGAATTCTCTCTGCAATTTGATTCTTAACAGGGTAAAAGCACAAATGGGGGGAAAAAAAAAAAAAAAAAGGCCAGAAATGGGTTTTTATGCAGATAAAAATACCGGGTTTTGAAGCAAGCTGTCTTTTCCCTTGTGGTCCTCGTTTCTTAGGGAGGATTAATGAAATCATCAGCCAGCGCTCCCCTCCTCATGAACTCATCTTTCAGTGATTCATTCAGCCTTTATTAGACTTGAAAGAAAGTTATTGTCAAATTAATTCATCCCTTAGATGTTATTTGGAATCAATTGATCTTCTCCAGAAGCCAGACCCTGAGAAACGGCAGAGTTCCTCCAGGTTTGTGTCTGAACCTCTGCGAGCAGCTGGGGAGGGGCAAAGTTGTTTATTTAAATAAACACACTTAGAGTGAACTGGGTTTAACGTTTTGCTGGGTCCAAATGGTGTAATTGAGGGTTTTTTTCCCCCTTCCTCAGCAGTGTGGGCTCCATCCCGTAACTCCTGCCTAGAGCAGCTCCTGAAAAGGGAGCAGCTGAATTTGGAGGGACCTCTGGAATTCACCTGAATTCCATTCACCTGAAATCAAGAAGCTGCAGCTCCTCATGTGCCGAGCAGCCCGGGCTGAGGAAAGATTCCATTCCACACTGAGTTCGTCTTTCTCTTCCCCCGTCCTCACCTGACACTTTGTTGTCTGCATTTTTCTCTTCTTTCTGTAAAAACCCATCTCCCAAGCAGCCCACCTGCCTCTGTCACACCAGAAACAGGAGCTGAGGGACTGTCAGCTTTTGATTTTGCTCACATGGGGGTAAATTCATTAACTGTTGGGTGTTTTTTCCTTTCTCCAAGAGCGACAGTGTCCCATGCTCACATTTTTCTGGCATTTACCGCTATTTTGGGGTGTTTGAGACGGGTCCTGGTGCAGAGGGAGGGAGCACAGAGGGGTTGGGAGGAGCTGTGTGGGTTCAGAGATTCGACATCTGAGGTTTTATGAAGTCCCCAAGTCCCCAGTGAATCCTCCCGGGCTCCGGTGAGGTCACTCCGGAGTTTGAATCACTCGACTGAATCATCACCTTGTAACTAAAACTGCCTCGCGAAAGGTTTCAGGGAGTGTTTAAACCCGCTCTGATAAAAGCTTTGTTGTCACGGCGCCAGCTCTTCCAGCTTTTATTTCCACCTCTTTGTGGTGCAGGGTGGGGGGGAAGGAAAAGGAATCCTGTGAAAGGAGAGGTTTGGGATTAATTTGATCTCCGAATTCTGCGGGTGGTGGCTGTGCTGGGGCAGGAGGCAGCAGGAGAAGGGGAAGGGGAGGTGTGAGTTTGTGAATTCCCGGGATTCAGCTCCTGGGGGTTTCCAGTGAGGTGGAATCACTCTGGTTTTAGGGCGTTTGATTTTAGGGTGTCGTGCCAAGGACCTCCCAACCCAAATCACACAATCCCTGCCCACGGAGGGTTCTGACACTGAAACCTCTGCCTGGTTTTCCCTTGGGAGCTCAGATCTCTTCAGGACATTCAGCCACTTAGAGATGCTTTAATCCTGAACTATTTTACTCTATGGGAGAGGTAAGGCTCATTGTTCCTAATAAATTGATATTTTCCTCTAGCTGACTTCCTTTAATATGCTAATTAGCAAAGACAATGGGCTCGGAATTAACATTTCTGTCAACAGTTACTTTGAGCGTGGGGGAAAAACAATCAGCTGGTTTGTCTGGCTTTGATGGCAGACTAATGAAAAGAGTAATCCATTTGGACAAACCCGCCCTGGGACTGTAAGGAATGCAAAACTGCTTTATGACATGCAGGAAAAAATATTCTCCATTGATTTATCCCAGGGAGGTGTTACATCTGCTTAGGAATAAATCAATACCTCGAGTGATAAATACTCTGGAGTGCAAACGAATTAAGCATCTCTGAAAAGAGGCCCTTGGTCTAGAGGTAATGAAATAATAATAATACTAATAATAATACTTGGCCATGGTGTTTTGAATTCTGCTTGGTTTGGAGGCGTTGGAATCCTGGATCTCTTTTCAGAAGTGTTTTTTCCAGTCTTGTGTCCTTTGGAATGTCAGGTTTCTGTCCACGCGAAGGGCACCTGGGTGCCAATCACAGCCTGGTTTGTGTTCGTTATCGGGTATTTTAAAGGGTCCTTGAACATCCTCTATCACTGAGAAGTTTCATTCCCCCCAAAGTCCCGCCCCAGTCCTTGGTGGGCGCTGGTTTTGTGTGGGACACTCAGGGTTTTTCCACCACCCCACAACTCCCCTTTGCTGTCTGCGTTCAATACCCACAAACCTTGATTCCACTGTTAATTGCATCTCTTAATTGGGGTCCTGGCACCCTCTGTGGCAGCTCCCAGTGCTGTTCCCCATCCCCTGAGCTCCTCCATGGGCACTGGTTTTCTGTGGGACACTCATAGAGTTTTTCCACCACCCCACAACCGGTGCCCACTCCCCTTTGCTGTCTGTGTTCAATACCCACAAACCCTGATTCCACTGCTAATTGCATCTCTTAATTGGGGTCCTGGCACCCTCTGTGGCAGCTCCCAGTGCTGTTCCCCATCCCCTGAGCTCGCTGCTCCTCTGTCTCACACCAACACCCCCGGAGTGTGACCCCTCCCCTGAGCAGCTCCGTCACCCCAGCGTCCCCCTCCCCTCGCAGCCAGGTGAGTGCCATTATCTCTGCCAATCTGGATGCATAATTAACAACCTTGTAGAGCAAAGCCCGCGCTCAGCAGCCAAAGCATCACTTTGATTTTAACACAAGCGGCTCTGCCAGCAGCTGCCGTGTTTAATGGGCTTAAACAAAATAATAACAAACGGCTCCTGCTTCGTGCAGGCCGAAATGTCACTGCCGTGCTCGGAGAGCGATGCTTGCCTGTGTGGATGCTGAAAGCTGGGGTGCAGAGAGATTTTCCAGCTTTTTGCCTCTGTCTGTGAGAAAGTCTTTGCTTTTTCACAGACCCTGGCTGAAAAACAGTTAGCAGTTTCTGTAAACGAATCCCTTTATCTTGGTATTGTTGTATTGTTGTGATACTGGCCAGAGAAATGTTTTGAAATGGGTGTTGTCAGATCTAACCAATCACTCTGAGGAGGTGGATGGTAAGAAACCACTGGCCTTGTGCCGTTCAAGCGAACTAAGATATATAAACCAGTCTGTAAATTAATAAATAATTCTTTTTTTCTCCTTGGACTGGGATCTGTGTCGTTCCTCGCCGTTCCCGGCACAACAGCGACGCTTGCCCTGCTTCCATCCTAGCTAAAGTTTAACTCTTCATAATCTTGACTCACAGGGAGCCCAGATCTCTCCGGGATTGCTGTTCCTCAGCTGCCGTTTCTGCCCTACAACAAATCCCGGTGCTGCAGAGGTCGGTCTGACGGTGTTTCTCCCTGCTCTGTCACCCCCGGGCTGCTCCACCCTCAGGAGGGTTTGGAGAGCCCCTGCCCACCCCACATCACCCCCGTTTCTCACCCAGATGTTCATCCTCTGCCCCAGCAGGGGCTGTTCCCAGCTCTGCTCCCTGGCAGGCTGGAGGGAGCTCTCCATGGAAACCTGGCCGGGTTTGGGGAGCAGAGGTGAGGCTGGACCTGCCGAGCTCCCAGCCTGCTCAGGGGGGGATTCCTGCTGCAGCAAAACCGAGTGTGTGGCCAAAATTCTGCCTAAATGAGAAATCAAACATCTCTGAAAGTGGGGTGAGACCTCGGAGTGTCTGAATTGCCCTCTGGAGGGTTGGAGATTCTGTGCTGTTGGGAGGTTCTGCTGTGGTCACACCACCCCAGGCGTGCAGATTAACCTCTGGCAGGGGAAATCCCCTCCTACCCCTGCTCCTGAGCTTTGAATTCGTGTGGAGTTTGGGGGAGCATCAATCCTGCTCCAGGAGCCGCTCTACTCGCCCTGGAATGAGGAGTTATCGCTGTACCTGTGTCAGGGACCTGATGGGAATTTTAAAGGCCCTTCTGTTGCAGTAACTCCTGGGCTGTGTCAAAAAAGCAGCTTTGGAGAACCAGCCGCAGCACTGAGTTACTCCCAGGATTAAATTACTCCACAGAAAAGGCCGTGCAGGCTTCAGATACCTGGAAAAGGTGCCTGGGACTCAGGCACAAGTGTTACACACAGATATTTGGGTGTGGGGTTATTGATGCTGCCTCCTCTCCCGGCTCTGCTGGACTCAGTTAATTTAGTGCTGAGCTTTGCATTAGGTCACACTCCTGAGGGGTTTTAGAGGGTCTCATGAACGTTTTAATCAGCTGGAAGTGGGTTTTAACCAAGCACAGCTTTACTAGCTGCGTGTGCGGGGGGCACAGATGAGCGTGGCTGGCAGGGCGAGCAGTGTTTATTCCAAGATGTCCCATTTAGCTGCCATTCCAGTGTTTAACCACCTCACAGGATGGAAATGAGGAGCCTGGTAATGGCAGCAGTAAAACTGGGAGATTTCTCATCTGTTTTACGGGGCTGCTCTAATTAGTCTGGGATTCTGCGGCTGCTGATGGACAGCGCAGGTCAAACCCATCCCTGTTCCGAGCACCGCCGGAGTCAATAATTAGGTTTTCACTTACAACCATCATTGGGTTTGGCCTGGAATCCGGCAGGGAGAGCGAGGGATGGATCTGGTGATGGCAGCAGCTGATGGGGAAGAGCTGGCACGCCGGGAAGCTGGAATGGGCTCAGCTGCCTCATGCACAGGCAGTTGGAGTCAATAAAAAGGGGCCGGTTTGGTTGGGGTTGGGTCTGTGCTTGGTCCTGCTGGCAGGTTTTGCTGCTGACGTCGGATTTGAGGACCCTGCAGATGCTGCTTGGCCCTGGCTGTGCGTGCAGAGCTCAGGATTTTGTGCAGTAATGACATTCTCAGGCCTGCCAGCCTTTGGAAGCCATTCCCGAGCTGCTCTGCCCCACAGAGGGGCTGTGGAGCTCCTGGGCACGGTCTGGTGTTCCCCCACCTGGACTCAGACAGAGATGGGGCTCCTGGAGGGTGAAATCTGAATCTGGGTTGGGGAATGTTGCCCCCTCAGCCTTTGGAGAAATCCTCTCGCAGAAAGGTGTTCTTCAGTCCCGTGGGGCTTCTCAGGGAGGAGAATCCCTGGGGTCATTCCCTAAATCCTCTCACCAGCTTTGGGTGCCTCAGCCTGCAGGTTCCTCACACCCACCCCAGACTGTCCCACCCAGCTTCTCCCCCGCCTCGAAGTGTGAATTTTCTCAGGTTTGTAAAAACCCTGACATTTCCAGAGCTTGAACCTGTGCGTGCCCTCGGTGTTCCACGTTCCCTCACGGGAATTCCCTCGGCGTTCCCCATCCCCCTGCTTGGCTTCAGCCCATAAAAGCTGAGGGGGGATGTGCAAAGCTGCATTTTACACCCTGGCAAATCACTCACCCATTTATCCATTGAGACCCAGGCCTATTAAAAATTGGAGGGAGGTTCTGCAACCTTTAAATCCTTTCCCAGCCCTTTGTGTTCCTGCTGTTAAGCTTTTTTGCTCTGCTCGTGTCATCCAGGGTTGGGGATATTTACAGCACCTAAATCAATGTTGAGGACATGCAGAATATTGAGGGATCAACTCTACTTATTTCAAATGCACTTTAATATTTTGACTGCCCGAGCAGAGTTGGGGAAATCGCTGTGCTGGAATGATAATGAGAAGTTTAACAGTTTTATGATGGTTGGAGAGAACTTTATGGAAGTTGATAAATCTCATCTTGTAGGTTTCAATTTCTCATTCCCTACAGAGAGATGGGCAGAATACATTGATGCTGCATTTCAAATTGGCCAGATCAGGAGGAACAGCAGCTAAAATCCATTACAACCCAATTACATCCATCAGCTGAAGCTGTGTGCATTCACTCGTGAACATCAGCATTTAATCCATAAAGAGGAACTAATGAGAAATTTGAAAATGGAATCCATGCATCAGTGGCTTTGGAGAGATTTTGCTGGGATTAATGAACTGCCAGAACATTGTCAACACACTGCAAACCCATTCTCTCCAGGTTTGTTTACTGACCAAAGAAAGATTGCATTGCTTTGTTCTCCCCATCCCTCAGCCCTGCTTTTGTCCCGTGGCTTGTTGCTTTTTCTGGGAGCGGGAAGGGCCATTTTCTCCACTTGAAGGATCAAACACTTGTTCCTTTTCCATCTTCCTCTCGTGGACACCCGGCAGCTTGGCTGCCCCAACACCCACGGCCTCTCTGCAGAAACCTCTCAGAGAGAGCCCTAAAAGCCAAGGCCACGTGGACAAAACCACGCTCTGCAGCAGAGAAGGGAAGCCAGGGCGCCACAAATGCGGATTTAATGGTGCCGTGCTGCGGGAATCTGGCTGGGAAATTGCGGCTGTTGGTTTGTGAGCTCCCCTCTGGGAGGGCTGCTGCGGGTAATGCATGCGCTGAGTCTCTGGAGGGGTTTGTCCGGAGAGTGCAGGTGAAAGGGAGAGTGGAGAACCCTGATGGGACATAAAACGTGGTAATTGCAGAGCCTGGCGGGGCTGCCAGGGCAGGGCAGGGAGCGTTGCTCCCCGAGCTGGGGCAGCAGGAGCTCCCGGTGCTGTGACATCCATCTCTTAATGACCCAGAGCTCTAATTGTGGGTGAAATGCATATTAATTTCCACCTGCCTTTTACCTGCAGGCGCCTCAAGAACAAGAACGTGTTGGTTGTTTCAGCTCCAATCCCGGAAAATTCCTCCGAGCTTTTTTTTTTTTTTTTGCTTCTGTCTGTTAAAAAATAATTCTCCTTTTCATTCTGAGCCTTGTTCTCCCCTGCCGCCCGAGCGGTCTAGTAAGGTTTGATGGCTTAATATTTATTTCTTATTTATTTTGAAAGATCCCTGTCATATCCAGCAGCCAGATAGAGTTCCTCTGCTCAACGGCGCTCCCTCCCAGGAATCCTCCTTCCCACGTTTATCAGCAGAGCTGATCTCCAGCAGATGTGTCTGACAGGCAGCTCCTCCGGGATCCCGCTCCAATTGCTCTCCTGATGTGGACATGACAGGCTGGGCGAGGACGAGGAGGGGCAGGAGGAGGGAGAGGGGAGGGAGGACAGAACTCGCCGAGAATCGGTGGCGAGAGAGCGGGGAGAGGCCGGGGATTGATGGAGAGGGGAGGGATTTTTCATTTCCAGGCAAAACCCCTGCAGGGGAAAAAAAAAAAGGCGCTTTAGAAATTTAAGCAAAAGAATAATGAGCATTGGTGTTCACTTCTTGCATCCTAAAAACCCAATAACCGGGTTTTTAGGTTAAGTATCCTTTTATTGTGGAGGTTAAATAGGGTTTTGACAGAATTTTGCCAGCTAAGGGAGGAAAGGAACTTCTGGGGTGATGTTTAAACAACCTCACAGCTCTGCTGCAGAACACCCAGAGCTCTGCGGGGCCGTCAGGTTTTGGTTCATTTGCTGCATTTTTTAGGAAGATTTTGAAACAATTCAAAGCCCAAATCTCCAGCAGATTGTGGGAGGTGGCCGTGAGCTCTGAAATAGTGGGTAAAGAGAGGAGAGTCTCAGCTCCTCCAGGAACTGGGAGCACTGGGAGCTGGGAAGGCTTTTCCCTAAAACCGGAAACCTCGTAGTCACAAGTTCTGGGGGGAAGGTAAATTCCCTTGGGAATTCAGAGGGAATGGAGCTGAGGGTTGTCCTGCTGGGAGCACAGGGAGTTCTGAAGGCTTTTCCCTAAAACTGAAACCCTCATTCTCACCAATCCTGGGTGGGAGGTAAATTCCCCAGGGATTCAGGAGCTGAGGCTTGTCCTGCCAGGAGCAGGAGACAGGAAGGGCTGGAGCTGCAACCCCCCAGATGTTCCTCACCTCTGGCTGCTCGGCATTTTCTGGAATTCACTGAATCCATTAAAGCCAACCCTGCCAGGAGCTCTCAGGCAGAGCCTGGGCCGAGCTCTCTGCTGCTCACTTATGTAACACCAGGCGTGCCTGCGCAGCCAGAGAGCCCATTAAATATTTAAACCCTGTCCTTTCCTCAAAAGCAGAACAGCAAAGATGATTTTCCGTGGAATTTAACATTAAACTCTGGCAATTTGTACAGCTGTGCATATAAATAGCTTGCACATCATCTCCGGAGGCAAAGGTCACTCTGCCTCATCCATTTCAATGCCGGAGTTTTGCAGCAACATCCTCCCCTCTCCTGGCTCCCTGGTGTTTATCCAGAGGGGCTCCAGAACTGGGAGAAAACGCTGTTGGTTTTAGAGAGATGAATGAATGAATGAATGAATGGCAGTTGATTGTAATATTTTGCCTTAATCACTGGAATTTCCCCCCCCTCCCCCACTTCCCGGGGCTGTGTGGCTAACGAGAGCCCCGGAGCCGTGGGGACTGGGTGGCACAAAGCTTTTCCGAGGGAAGAAATCGGAACAGACAAGTGCCTGATTCCCCTTAATGCAATTTGTTCCACGGCTGATCCTCGGCCCCCTGCTTCATTACCTTAGACAAACTCAGACCTGGCTCCTGAGGAGGCAAAGATTCTCATTTGCAATTAGAATTCCCCAATTACGCAGCACATCTTGAGCTGCAGCTGATGGGAGTTGACTTTTTTAAATGCCAGAGCCGTTATTCCCTCAAATAATCAACGTTTGGAAGTGAATGGCACGGAAGGATTGGACAAAACAGGAGCAGCTCGGGGTTCTCACGCCCTGAGCTCTGGAACAGCTTTAATTTCTGTGCAAATCCCCTGGGGCAGGAAATGGGTGAAAAATGGGGATTGGGGGGTTGGCTGGGGTGGATTGAGGAGATCTGACCCTTTTTTAGGAGCAGGGGTCGAGCCAGGGAATCAGAGAATCCCAGAGTGGAAGGAACCCTAAAGATCATCCCAGCCCATCCCATCCCAGCCCCGGGGAGGGAGCAGGAATTTCAGTTCCTCCCTCACTGCTGCATCCCCGGGATGGCCCAAACCCCATTAATGCCAGACTTTTAGGGAATAATCCCTGTGTCTTCTCCACTTGCATCCAAACTCTCTGTGTGGCTGTGCTGCCCACAGAAGCTGCTCGTTGCACCCTTTCTCCCACATTTCTCAATCCCACGTCTGTTTTCCGTATTTGCCCATTTCAATCCCGTGCATTTGATGTCCTGATGTATCGCCGGGGTAGAAGGATGTTAATTGACTCGCTGCTAATTCCAGGGCCTCCTGCTGAGGGGGAATCAGAGGGAATTGGTTGTTTTCTGCTGGCTCTCCCAACGAGTTAATTGAGAAGTTATTCAATTATAGGGAATATGCTTTTATTGCTAATAAGATATTCTGATACAAACAACATCCCCCACTCTGAAATGAAATTATGAGAAGCGTGAAGCCGCTTCGCAAAAAGGCTTCGAAAATTAACCTTAGCTGGGAATACTGGAATCGATGCCATCTTCAGAGGAGTGAAAGGAAATCGATAAAATTCTTATCAGGGTTTGCTTACTATTTATTTACTCTCACTCGTGATTGTTTGGGCTTTGGTAAGAACTGGTGCAGATAGATCAGGCCGAAAAGCCGTTCTTAATGCAGATTATCAGGCAGGATATCTAACCCATAGTTAATAGTGCTCTCCATTATCTAATTTGTTGAGATTAGATTTCCCTTTATGCACCACTTCACAGGCCCATCCCGACTCTGGTGCTGGCTCCTCGAGTCAGGGAAGAACGTCTCTGGTAAATAAATATCAATTCTCTCGTTACGAATTTGTGAAACAACAGCACCTGGAAGCCCGAGGGAGGCAGGGCTCTGAGGGGGGCGTGCAGCTCTCCCGGAGTGAAGGACAAACCTTCATTTGCTTCCCCTAAATCCGACCCGTGGATCTTTCTGGAATGAAAATAAGGAATTGCCGGTGCTCACCAGCAGGTTCGGACTGATTTTGGCTCCCTGGGAGTTGTTCAGATGTCGAGAGGGAGGAAATGAGAATCAACCCATGGCCTGCCATGCACCCCTCCCTCCCTGCCCCCTAAAGTGGGTCCTTTCCCTCCAGTGTCCCAAAAAATGCCTCCAGGAGTCCAGGATTGAGCCCAGAAGGGTGAATCCATGTGGGGTTAAACCCACCATGCTCATCCTCATCCCCATCCCATCCCATCCCATCCCCATCCCACCCCATCCCACTCCAGCCTCGCTGCTCGGTTCCAAGTGCCAGCATCAATTTGTGTCTCTCCACTTTTCTTCCCCCCCAGAGGCACGGGAAGTTCACAGCCACGACAAGAGGGAGGAGCAGCAGGAGCAGATTAGTTTGATCAAAGGGATCTCATGTCACAGATTGATTTCCCTCCCCTCCCGCTCCCGCTGTCCCGTCCCTGGCGCTGTCTCTCCGTGTCTCTCCGTGCCTCGCTCGTGTGGCTTTTGATCAGGGCTGGGCTGCTCCTAATCCCACACAAACAGGGCTGGGGCACGGCCCAGCCGTGCCTGACCTGCCCCTGCCCGCACAAGTTGGTCACTTGTCCCAGCTGTCACCCTCCCCTTGCTGGGAGGAGCCTGGGGACAGCGCTCCAGCACTCCAGAAATCCAGCACTCCAGAAATCCAGAAATCCAGCCCCTCTGGTTCCAGCAATTCTGCAATCCAGCCCCTCTGCATCCTACAATCCAGCCCCTCTGGATCCAGAAATCCAGCCCCTCTGCATCCAGCATTCCAGAAATCCAACCCCTCTGGATCCAGCAATCCAACACCTCTGGATCCAGCAATCCAGCCCCTCTGGTTCCAGCAATTCCAGCATTCCAACCCCTCTGGATCCAGCAATCCAACCCCTCTGGTTCCAGCATTCCAGCCCCTCTGGATCCAGAAATCCAGAAATCCAGCCCCTCTGGATCCAGAAATCCAACACCTCTGCATCCAGCATTCCAGCAATCCAACCCCTCTGGATCCAGCAATCCAACCCCTCTGGATAGAGCAATCCAGCCCCTCTGGTTCCAGCATTCCAGCCCCTCTGGATCCAGCAATCCAACCCCTCTGGTTCCAGCATTCCAGCCCCTCTGGATCCAGCATTCCAGCCCCTCTGGATTCAGCATTCCAGCCCCTCTGGATCCAGCCTCTGCTGCCCCGAATTGTTGGGGAAAGAGCAGAGACTAAAAAGCAAAGCTCAGTTTAAAGGCGAAGCAGAGCAGGGCTGGAATTCCCGTTGTTCCCTGCGGGATCTGAGCTCAGGGACAGCCCCCGCTCCCCGGGGGTTTGATGGGCATGCAGAAACACCGGCAAGGATATTTTAACACTTGGCATCAAATCACCTTTTGTTTCACGGGGATGAGCAAAAAATCCGATTTAATAACGCCAGCTCCTGTGCCTGAGTGAAACGGGAGCTGGGAAACAGTGCTGCTGAATTAACTAAAACTCTCCAGGACTTCCTGAAACAGATCTGTATATCACTATAATAATAAATATAATATATATTTATCATGTATGTGTTTAATATGGGCCGTTTGCTTAAGGGTTGGACTCCGTGATCCTTGTTGGTCCCTTCCAACTCCGAAAGTTCTGTGGATATTTATCCTACAGAAAGTACCTGGGCTCAAATATCTCCTGCAGGAAGTTCCCGTGCTCACATTTCCCAAGCAGTAAAGGCACAATGGCCGAGGATTAAATATCTCCATTAAAAAAAAACCAAAAAAACAAAAAAGGAGACGAGTTCTATTTTTGATCTGATTTTATCTAACTTCACTATTCAGTTCTTCCTGCTCCTGGTGGCTTTTGCAGCTGCTATCACATTTCTGAGCTGCTTCAGGAGTGTTATCAAACCATCCCTTAACTGCTTCGTGAGGAGCCAAATCTCCTCTTTGATGAGCTGAAACTTTAAAGAAAACAGAGCAGCAGATTTGGGGAATGGCTTCCATCCCTTAATTGTCGTGGCTTTAATAATCAGAGCAATTCTGATCAGTTATTTCGGATTTTGTTTGAAAATGGAAACCGCTCTGAGCAATCCCAACCTTGATTTTGGCTCATAAATCACGGCTGGTTGGAAGAGAGGGAGCAGAGGGAGCAGGTAATGGGATTGCTCAGGTTTTGCTGACTTCAATAATAAAAGCTGCCACCCCAAAGGAAAGAGAAGCATTCAGTGTGCAAAGGGAATAAAAATATGAACTCATCCTGGCTAATGGCTCTGAGAAGTAATAGAAAGATATGCATAGATTATTTGGAGTCTTAAAGAAAAGAGGGATGCATCCAATTTGCATTAAATGTTCCTGGTAATCTTAGGGGGAAGAGATTTCCTTGGAAACACAGGGATCATTACAGGAGGGGAGTGGAGGCTTTGTCCTTGAGTGTTTCCTTTGGATCCCATTCCACCTGAGGAGAGCTCGGCTCTGCCGGGCTTGGCTGGTGATCCAAACCCCCAGAGCTGCTTTTGTGTGCAGCTCTGCTCCAGGAAAGGGCAGCAAAGGGTGTGAGCAGCTCCTGGAGCCGGGAGAAGGAGCAGATTCCAGTGGGAGGGCAAAACGTGGAACCACCTCCTTCCTTGGAAACCCTCTTCTCTCAGTCTGGCCCTGCAGAGGGACAGGAAGAGGGCAGGAAGGCCCTGGCTGTGCCAACAACCCTCTGGGGAAGGCAAAGATGGGATTTAACCCCTGGGACCTGAGATTAGGACTGGGATTGCACCCAATTCCTGAATCCCCTCTGATTTCCTGGGAGAGAGCTGTTCCAGGTGCGGAATTAGAGATGCTGCAGGGCATCAGCCTGGGCAGGGTGTGCATTCCCATCCCTCCCAAGGATCCAGACTCAGCCCTGTATTCCCATCCCTCCCAAAGATCCAGACCCAGCTGTGCATTCCCATCCTTCCCAAAGATCCATACCCAGCTGTGCATTCCCATCCCTCCCAAGGATCCAGACTCAGCTGTGCATTCCCATCCCTCCCAAGGATCCAGACCCAGCCCTGCATTCCCATCCCTCCCCAAAATCCCCTCCCAACCCCTTTTCCATCTCCTGTCACTCCTGGCTGGATGTTCATTTGCTAATTACCCTTTCCTTGCCTTGCCATGTTGGTTTTATCATCATCATTATTATTATTATTATTAATGCTCTCACAATCACTTACCAGAGGAGTTTCCTCCCTCCCTTCCCCTCGCACAAACACAAACACATTTTTATCAGCGCGGCCGACATGATTGCACTGCTGCTGTTATGTTTTATTTATTTCCATATAGGTTTGATTCTATTGCAGTTCCTCATTCCTGCCTGATGCATTATTCATGGTTTGTACAATATTGGAGCTCGTGTAGGACACCCTCGGTTTATTGGCTGCGCTCTCCTTTTCTGGGCTCTGTGAAAATAAAACACGGCGAGCTCCTTCTCCCTCCATGTTTTGCTCTTTGCAGGGAAACAACAGCAATAACATCGGGTTAAAATCATTGCTAATCCTGCTTTTAACACCTTGGGAGCTGAAATAGAATTGAAATTAGGGATTTTATTACTTACTGGTGTGTATTGAATTCTTATCAGTGCTTTGGGGCCAAATTCTGAGCTACAGATCCAGAAAGTCGAGGAGATTTAAGTTACTCTGAGGTTGGTGGGAATTTTTTTCTCATTTGATTTGTTCAGCCCCAAATCAGTCAGATTAGCTGAGAATTTGGAGCTGCAGACACTTTTCTCTCCAATCTCCGGTTAAAACGAGCTGTCTTTGAGCTCTCACCAGGTAAAATTATAAATCCCACCACACATGGAGGAGCAGGGATGTGGAAATGGCTTTGATTCCTTCTCTCCAGGAGCCCCTGCAGTTCACCGGCTGCGGGTGCTGTGGGTGATCCTGGGCTGCCACCCCAAAGCTCATCCCAGAACCCAGAGCTCTGACACGGGCAGGACTGGGAGGAGAGGGCTGGATGCAGATTTACCAGAACAGGTGGGGCAGGAGCCTGAAATCCCACCCCAAAGTGCCCATAATTCACTGTATTTAGTGCAGAACTGCAGGATTTGCGACCAAACTCCTGAACATCCCTTTTCCCTTCCCAGATTTAGTGCCCAGCCCAGCGCTGGGGTTGTTTTTGGGGAGATTAAATTCTCCCAACCATCGAATCC
Source organism: Edolisoma coerulescens (assembly GCA_013397115.1). Classification (NCBI taxonomy): domain Eukaryota; kingdom Metazoa; phylum Chordata; class Aves; order Passeriformes; family Campephagidae; genus Edolisoma; species Edolisoma coerulescens. The sequence continues at coordinate 219,268 of VWZW01006285.1, forward strand.
CCCCCTGAGCTCACCCTCCTCCTGTCCTGGGAATGCCCCACACCTGCAGGGCTCTGCCAAGGTGAGAACATTCCCCACACCCCGGCCAGGATAAAACTTTATGGCATCACTGACTGGAGCCCATCTCGGCCAGACCTTGGTGTTATTGATTTAACGACTCTCTCCTCTCCTCCCTCCCCTCTCCACCCTGCTCCATCGCTAATTCCCCTTTTATTAGAACTGCCGGCCCTCTGAGCCTTTTATGGCATTAGCACAAGCTTGTGTGGATGAGCACGACCCCATAAATCACCTGCTGCCCGTGCCCGCGCCGCCTGGCGAGGTAATAAACACAGGGAGATCCGGGGAAGTTAAACTCGGATCTGTTTGCCCTCTCTCTCTCTTGAGTCAACTCCTCTCCTTGAACAACCGTGCCAGGCCGTGAAAAAAGAGATATAAATGTCAGCCAGAGTCCCAAAAGCTGAGAGGGGATGGAGTTGGGAAGGGAGGAATTCAGTGCAGCTGGAGCGGGGAAAAGGTGGGACAAACAGCACCATCCCAGGGAGGATTCCTGGCCAGGCTTGGCTCTGGTGTTCATCCAGTCCCTCTCCTGCTGATTTTAGAGATTTTTCCTGTCCTTTCATGGGGGAAGGAGCTGCTGGCACTGCAGGCGTGGGAACACCCCCAGCACTGAAAAATATCAACACACGGACCAAAAATACTCCATAAATCCAGCCAGGACAAGGCAGTGGGGAGGGAGGATCTCCTGATGAATCCAGTGAGGTCTCTGCACTGAGCAGAGAGCTGCACCACTCCTGGGGTTTGTGGTGGTGCCTGGGGCTGTCCTGGGGGTGGAGGGCAGGAATTAAAGGATTCCCAGGTGCTCCAGGCCATGCTCTGGTTGTGTCTGGGAGGGCTGGGCTGGGGGCTGGAGCTGGCTGCAGACACAGCCCCGTGGAACACATGGCTCCTGGGTGGCACCCAGGGCCACAGCCTTAATTCAGGCTCCTCTCTGTCACCCCCTTATCAGCAGCGATTAATTTCTGGGAGGAGCTGGAGGTCAGGAATTTCACCAAAGGGTTGTTTATGTGTGGGGAATGTGTGCAAAATCCAGCTCTGCATCCCTGCCCCATCCTCCACCAGCTCCTGGTGCAGGAAAAACTGGGGCTGGACGCAGAGATATCCTATGGATAGTTCGGGGAGGGTTCAAGGAAAAACCATTTAAATTAAAAATCTGGATTCATTCTAAGCACTCTCACAGCAGAATAATCCCACAGACTCCTCACTGGGCAGGAGATCCAGCCCCTGCAAGGTCTCCCACTCTTCTCTGCTCTATTGAATGGCAGAAATTCTTAATGATTTCAAGAAGCTGGCGCTGAAATGTATTTGAAGAGGGCTGTAGACAGTGGGGCCTTTCTCCGAGTCAGAAAGGGAAGTACAAACAGCGTAGGTGGTGCAGTAAATTCATGGAGAGCTCGCTCTGAGTGGATCCAGGCTCACGTTTTGATCTTTACAAAAGCACAAATTTATTATCCTTCCACTCAGAGCAGAGCAGTGTCTGAGCATGAAGGAGATCGGAGGACACAAGAACGAGGGGGGTGAAGGAAATTACAGAATATCAGCAGCGATTAATTAATTCAGCAAAGTCATAATTCACCTTGCAGCTCCCAGAGCTTGGCAGACACTGAATTCCATATGAGAACTTGTTCAATCCCACCTCAGGCCAGCCTTGGGGTGAATGTTAGTGCTGAACACCCAGGGCCTGCCTGCTGTGGGGCTCTGAAAATGAGGATTTTGGGTTGTCCGGGAGGTTTGTCTCGAGGTTCATTACAGCAGGGAAATACTTCCTGGGAGGAAAAGTGACACAGGTTGGTTTTAGGATCTTGGAGTGGGGTTGGGCTGTGTGGGTCTGGCTGGAATTCATTTCAGGGAAGGGCTTGGTCAGGTCTGCCCGGGTCGGCGGCGTCAGAGCTCGACAGGAGATGCAGGTGCCCGAGTGAAGAGCTGAGCGTGATTTCCACGGCGATGGCTGAGGGAGCAGAGCTTCCTCTGGCTCCTGCACCGTCCAGGGGAGCCTCCCCGGCTTGGGAAGAGGCTCTGTGAAATATTCATGTGGTGAATAATGAATCACTGGACACGGCAATGAGCTCCTGCTGCAGCGATCCCGAGTAACTCCGGTCTAGGCACATCCCAGTGATTATTTGGCCATTAACTTTAGTAAACACAAGAATGTGAAGAGAAAAGAGAGAAGATCTCTAATTTCTCTATTATTTAGCTTTGTTTTAAATGAAACCCTTGGAAAGATGTATATCATTTCAATTTTAGTTCCAGAGGCTTTTATGTAAATTAATTGCATTAGAGAATTGGCAGGAACATTTATTCAATTTCCAACAGCCGTGATTATGAGCTTTACATTAATATAACAACAATTTAACAGTGCCTGATAGATGGGACACAACCATGTAATTATCAAAAGTGAGCCACTTTCTCGATCTCTAATTAGTTCTATAAGCAAATAGAGTTTTGCTGGAACTAATTGCTGGATTGCAGCTGGAGTGAGGTGAGCGCCGGGCCGGGGTTCAGGTGCTGAGCGGGGAGCGCCGCTCAGCCGAGGCTTTTTCTATTTTCTGATCTAATAGGGTGCATAATTCAATTATTGGTGCTGAGCAGAAGCAGGGGTTTGTGCACACTGGGGTGTCCTTCCCCTGGCTGCGGTGTCCCCCGGCCCCAGCAGCCCCAGCTCGGGCTCCTCGTGCGGGGACGTGGGGACAGGAGCTGTCCCTGCTCTGGAGCCCTCCTGGGCTGTTCACTAAAGACAAAGCAAAGCGAGGCCTGCACTGAAGCAAGGGGATTGTTTTTCTTCTTGCCTCTGTTTGTGTGGCAGAGATGAAGTTTTAGCTGGGCTGGCTCTGTCCCAGCCCATCTGCAGCGCTCTGCTGCGAGGAGCAGTCCCTGGCACCGCGCGGGGCTGGGATCACACGGCCTCCGGTGGCTTCTCCGCCTCAGCTGCAGCTCTTCGTGAGCCCTCCACAGAACCCAGTTTGGTCCTAGAGATCCATTTTCATCCTAATTCACCGTTTCCTGGAGGTAAAAAGGCTTGGGAAGGGATAGGTGCAGTTCCAGAGGCAGGAGAAGAGCCCTGTGCCGGCAGGGACACAGCTCAGTCCCGCTCTCATCACCCCACTGCGCCCTCGCTGTGAGAACTCAAGGGATGCCCCCCAGTGCCTCCTCCAAAGTCTGTTTACTTTTGTCCCTGCATTGTGAATCGTGTTTTTCAGCTTTCATTGCCTATATCCTCCTCAGAAATTCTTCCTCTCATTAGAGCAAACCGAATTACCGAGTGCCGGCGCTTTGTTCCAATTGAACCTGAGCGATCGGCCCGGCACTAATTGCTCGAGGGCAACTTCCACGATCTATCAAGATCATACCCGGGCAGCACTAATGCATTTAGTGGGGACTTTATGGAATTTATGAAGCCCTTGGCCTGATGCAGCTTCTCACTACTGCCTTCTGTGAATATGACAGTCCTGGCCAGCGAATTCCTGCCTCGTTACTGGCGCTCTCCGACGGAGCTCACGGCTCTTGTCGGGGCCATCATCCCCTCCACCAAAGCGGGGCTGGCGTTTCCCGGAGCTCTGCGCAGCTCTCAGGCTCCAGCCACCCTCTGTCCCTGCAATTCCTCGTGGAACCTGAGCTTTTTCCATCCAGGGGCTTTTCCCAGCTGGAACACCAGGGAAGGAAGGATTGACCCAGGAGTGGGGGTTCAAAGGGGCTGCTGGAGGTGCTCAGGAACCTCTGGGCTCTGTCCCTGCTGCGCTTCGGGGCTTTCCTGGTGCCCTGGGAGCAGCCAAACCTGTGGGCTGGGAGAGGAAAATACAGAATAACCAATCCAGAACTCAGAAAATGAACAGGAATGAAGATTTTGGGCAAGCTGGTGTTTATCCTGAAACAGGAACGCTGGATCAATCTCTTACGGTGTCACCTGAATTTATTTGGGGGATTTTCAGCCCTTTTTGATGGGAAACACCTGGTGGGTTATTTTAACAGGATTCAGACGCTATGGAAATGCAGGTTTTTCTGGGGGAGTGGAGATGAAATCCATGTCCTCCCTGTGAGGGAAATCCTTCCTGCCTGCTCCCAGGAAATCCCAGCTGGCAGCTCCAGCCTGGTGGGGTTTAGTTCATAAGCACAGTCAGAGAACGGGAGCTCGTGCTCGAGCCAGCTTCACTGAACAGGGAAAATCTGGAGTTATTTCACAATTGGGCTGTAATAGACCATAATAATCTGACATAATTACGAACCTTGCGTTATTATAAAAATCAGCCTCACCGAAGCAAACTTTGCCCTGCATTTTAAGGATTTGCCTTTTTTATTTTCGAGTGCTTGTCCTTTTCCCCAAGTGAGTGCAATTTATAGTTCTCCTTGACCTTTAGATAACAGTGAATGCTGTTATTTTGTGCTCTATTAATCCTCTTATCTTTCTGCCCGTGAACTATTGTTCACCCCATATTGGCCACTGGTACAAATTGTGCCCTGAAATCCAAATATACCCAGGAAAAAAAAGGAGAACAGAGCAAACGCTGACAGGAATGAGCTCAATAAGTCACATTATGATAACTTGGGCAGGTTCAGTTTATGAACTGAGCCTCTGAATCCCAGCGAGGAGCGGAACCCTCCAGGTTGTACTCGAAGTCACTGGGAGAGAGAAAAACAGCAGCAGCAGCAGCCTGATTTCATATTCTCTCTCCTCTCCGTGTATTTACAGTTTTTCTCTTTTAATTTTCCTTAGAAAGCCACTCAAGTGAGATTGCACAAGTAATTCTTCTGAGCAGCCCGAGCCTGATTATCCGTCCTGCCCACGGAGAATTCCCTCGGGTTCCGCGTTCTCTTTGCTTTCCAATAAATATTTTTATTTACTGCTGCGCTAGGAGGAACCTCTCTCCAGCCTCTCACCAGTGCTTTTTCCATGACTTAAAGCCAGGAAATCTCCAGTGAACCTTCACCAGTGCAGTGAAGGGGAAAACCTCACTGGCTGAGATGAAACAGAGAAACCTTTGGGGCGATAAATAAAACTTTCATCGTTTTCCAGTTTCCTTTTCCCTCTTAGAAAGGTCAAGCTGGAGCTGTTCAGGTAATTTTAAAGTGAATTTTGAGCCCCCTGCTCTCTGCTCACAGGCCTGGCTGGAAGCAGGAATGCTGCTCCTTGGCTTATCCCTCACTGCAGATCATCAAGGATCAATTAAAGTTGCATAAAGTGGAAAGAGTGCCCAAGGTAAACATCAAACGACACAGAACTGCTCCTGGCTGGGGGCTGGGAACTCCTCACACGCGCTCGGAGCCGGGGTGGATGAGAGAGCAGAAGCGAGGCACGGGAACATTTTGTTTCTGTTATTCCCAAACAGCCTCAGAATTTTATTTAGAGCAGAATGGAGTCAGCAAAGCAGCCAATTCCCACTCTTGCAGTGCTGGAGAGAAGAGCAGAGCCCGCAGCTCCCACACCCTCCCTGCTCCTCCCTCTGCTCCCCTTCTAGAGGGATCCAGAGGGATCCAGAGGGATCCCCCCTCTCCTGCACAGCCACCCCAGAGCCATGAGCACAAAGGAGCCTTCGGAAGGTTTGATTCTGCCCAGGTACCTGCACAGAGCCAGAAATCTGCCTTTCTGAGCAAAAAAACTCCTTTCCTTCTCCTCTGGGATGGATTTTTGTCCAGCAGCACTGAACCCGCCTGGCACTGGAATATTCTGGGATTCTCTGTGTCGGTTCTTGGCTGGACGAGTTGAGGTTTAATTCCAGCCTGGTTTAGTGAAATTTGTCCTTTCGGGATGCACAGAAAGGATCACAGGGATCCTGAACACGGGAAAAGGCCCAGGGGGGTGAGTGGCCGCTCCTGGTGCTGCTGAGCCAGGGAGTGACCTCTGCTGGCTCTGTCCTGTGCCAGGAGCAGCCCCACCAGCCCAGGACTGACCACCCTGACGAGTTTCCTCTCACCCGTGAGCTCCAGCAGCTTTTCCTGCACGAAACAACTCGCTTTGCCCTTTGCTTTTCTCATTCCGCAGCAGCCCGGGGCGCCGGTTCACCTTCTGGAGGAACAGCTCTGCCGAGCCTTCCCCGGTGCCTGCTACAGAGAGAGGAGCTTCAATTACAGCACCGTGAAAGGAAGAGGTGCAGGGGCTCCTCCAGGGCAAGACAGGGGGGGTTTGGTGCCCACCCTGCAGGGGACACTCAGGTCAGGCTGTCCCGCCACGAGCTGCGACCCTTTTCTTGTTCAGAGCCATTTAAACTGGAATTTTTTCCCCCTGTGTGGGGAGTTTTCCATCTTTGGGGTGTTTCCATTTTTGGGGTATTTTAAAGGAGAGGACAACAGGACTTGCTGGCAGCAAAGAGAAACATTCTCTGTTTTGTATGTTTTTAGGGGTTTTTATCCCTTTTCCACCTATGCCTGATCTTTCCCAGGTAAACTCCAGTGGCTGTAGTCTCCATTCCTCTAAGAGTTTAGGAGCTGGGGAAGAGCAGGAATATTGACAGTTCCAATAGCAGGGGTTCTGCCAGCCCCAGGTGAGGAGGGAGCGGGGCAGATGGAGGAGTTTAAAATTCTGCGTGGCACAAAGACCTTGAAAAAAACAGAAGAAAAAAATCAAAACGCCAGAGGACCTCTCCCGTGCGTCTTCGGGCAGGGAAAACAGGATGCAATTAAGTTCTTCCACCAAGGCTCCAGTCCCTCTAATGATAAGCTTTAAAAGAGCAGCTTAATGAAATGTCACAAGGACAGGGCTGGAACAACCCCCACATCCTGGCTGCTGAGCAGGGCTGGGCCTGAGGGAGGAGAAATTACAGGGGGGATGTGAAAAGGGAGCATCTGCATCCCTGTCCCTGCTGCAAATCCATTGGAAGCGTTGGTGTTGTACCACAGGGGGATCTGGCTCTGGAATTTTAAACAGGAACAACCCCAAAAGCAAAGATTTGAGTGAAAAGTAGCCGATCTCCTCAAATGAAATGAGATTTTCCCATTAGGTTATTGATAATTCCCTTTAGCTGTTCCCTTTAACCCTGCCCATGATGTTTGCCGGTCTTCAGGGCGATGGAGCTGGAAAATCCCTGGATTTTGGAGGCAGAGAGGGCCCACAGAGCTGCTCCTTCCTCCCTGGGGTGGGAGGTTCTGGAGTGTTCTTCCTTTAAAAAGAGGTGGTTCATGTTTTACGGAGCTCCCTGGGGCGAGTCCTTCATTCTGTGCTGTTTGTGTGCTTTGCCATCACCTCTTCTTCCCAATAAAACAATAATTTAATTCCATCAGGATATCAAGAGTCACCTCCAGGCTCTGCTCCAGAAACACCCAGGCCAGCGACTCCCTGCTCTCCCCTGCTGGATCAGTGGTGGAAATAACGAGGAATTTTGTTAAAACCTCAGCCAGGGAGGGTCAGAGGTGGGTGCTTGGTGCAGGCAGGGCTGGTGAAGCAGGAGGGGAGCAGGGGGGGTGAAACTCCCACCTTTGGGAGAGCAGGGTGGGCACAGAGCTGGGCTGAAGGATTCCCTCAGTCCCTCCTTCCCTGGATTCCCTCAATCCCTCTCTGGATTCCCTCAATCCCTCCCTGCCTGAATTCCCTCAATCCCAGTCTGGATTCCCTCGATCCCTCCCTCCCTGGATTCCCTCAATCCCTCCTTCCCTGAATTCCCTCAATCCCTCCATCCCTGGATTCCCTCTGAACCAAGGTTGTGACGAGTGTGGCTCTTTTGGAAGGGGATTTTGACTGGACACTGGCTCCGTGTGAGTTTTTCTGCTCCTTCCCCTCCTCCACAGGCCCTGCCAGCCCCAAATGATGATAAAACCAGGTAAAAAAAGACCCCAACATTCATTAAATTGTCCTGGAACACATCAGCAGCTTCGTGTTTTAGCCCTACCTTGGAATGAAATTCTCCCAGCGCAGCTCCCCGGGGGCAGGAGAGGAACTCTGAATTCATTTCTTTTGACGACCACGTCAACCTGCTTTGCAAAAAAAAAGGGAAAAAAAATATAAAAACCTATATTTAGAATGCATAATGCAAGCATATCATCTTCTAAACAAGAAAGTAGGACACGTCCTCAGCCGGGATGAAAAGAAAATGGGGGAAGAGAAAAGGAAAAAAAGCCAAGTCTGCATCAGGAAGTGGGAGATGGCTCCCGCAGTAAATGCGGTGTCAGGCTGGCAGCTCCTTCTCTGATAACAGTCATGTAAATACAAATATCAACATCCCTCGCAGAAACGCGGCGACACGGAACAAAAAGGGGTGACAAAAACAAACGATGGGAAGCGATGAACATTTCCTGCCTCCCGCGCCTGGCGCAGGGTGAGGGAGAACCTGCCTGAGCTCCGGGGTTGTTTTTCCATCCCCTGGATGCTGAGCCGAAGCTTTGCCAACTTCCCGGAGTTTGCAGGGCTCCTCTGAAGTATCACATGTAAGTAAAAACAGAGCTTTGAAATGCCCAAATTCTTCTCTTCAGTGGGGCTTCAGCCAGAGGAAACGGCCTTTGTTCAGGCAGTGCCCGAAGACCCAATTTCACGGCAACAGACTGGGAAGTTTCATCCCCGGGTTGGAAGTTTTTAAACCAGATCCATGAAAAAATCGTGGAAAACTGGGCTGGGAAGCTGTGCCTGAGGCAGATGTCCATAAGGACACAGCACCTCCTGGCCTGTGAGGCTCCAGGGAGAAGCTGAGAGCGAGGTTTGACCGCTGGGAGGTTGGAAATGGATCCTCTTCATTCCGTGGATCCGGGGACAGGCCTGAATTCCACTCCGTGAAATTCTCTGTAACACATACACAGATATTCAATACGACAAAACTCCATAAAACCCCTTTAAAAAACAACTTTAAACCTTTTGAATTCTCCAAGAGATCACAAATGATAAGAACTGGTGATGCTGAGTATCTCCACGGTGCTTGTGGCTCCCGAATCAGCCCCCAGGGCTCTGCAGCAGCGAGGGCCGGTCACACACTGCACCAAAAACCGAGTGTCCAGCCCTGTGCTTGCCTTAATGCCCAGGGACGGAATTCTGGGCAGCGTTTTGGGCCAGCACAGCCTGGATGCTGGTGGGTATTTTGAGTGAAAAGCGCTTGGCGTTGAGTCCTGTGGAGATTGGTTCGGGAGCACAAGGAAATTTTGGCACATCCTCGCCTCAGCTCGTCTCCAGCTGGCCCCACCAACTCCCGGGGCTGCCGGAGTCATTTCCAAACCAGCACATCCTTTAATTTCTCCACCGCTTGTCATGCGTGCTGCGTTTCGCCATGAATAAATCAGGACCCTGGATTTTTCCGTTCGGGAGCGGAGCAGGATCGTGGATTCCTTGGCGGGGAGAAGACTCCACAAAATCCATATTTTTGTTCTCGTTGCCTCCCCCGGCCGGGCGCGCCGGAGCCATGCTCCCAGTCGATATTCCCTGGTAGCTTGTTTGTTTAATTGATTGCATTTGCTGTGTCAACCTGCCCACGCAGGAGCCTCAAATATTTGCAAACCGGAGCTCACGCGGGGCCGGGCACGCCGGGCTCCTCGTCACGGCACAGCTGCAGCTGCTGCAGTTTGCTCAGCGGGGACCCCGGCAATCCAAACACACCAAATTAATTAGGGTTGTGTCCATAAACTCGATTTGGTCCTCTCAGGTTTGTGCAGGAATGTTCCCCGCTCCTGCTCAAACACGTTGGTTAAACAGTGCCGGCGTTTTTTTTGGGATGTTAAAGAGCAGATTTATTGCAGAGCCTCTCGCCGGGCAAATATTTGCTCTTTGTCAGGAGTTGCTGCTTCCTCCCCTCCGGTTTTCCCTCTGCTGAGTCTCCTCCCATGGGCAGCCACCCCTTTGGGAGGTTAAAATTACTCCTGGAAAACCAGAAAGGGGCTGTTTTGTCGGCAGAATGTGCTTTTCTGCCTCTCAGGGCAATAATGCTCCTCCCTGACACCGTGGAAGTGCCAACTTTTTAACTGCTGTGACTTTGATTGCCCCTTGTTTATGGAATGGGAGGGAAAATTCATAAACATCCACAGCCAGGTCTGCTGAGAGGAACCTCTCTCATTTCCACTGCTCACTTGTTCTCCTTTGTACTTTCCCAGGGCTGCCCCTGTGGATGTTTATCCGGTGGGTTCAGTCCAATTAAACAGTTCATCAGCTGAGAAAATCAGCCCTGGAATAATCCTGCTGCCTTTAGTGGGACTAACGTCAGGCTTAAAGTTAATTCTGGAACGTTGTCACTGCTTTTAGGTGTCTTCTCAGCGTTTTTTTCACCACTGGCCTGTTAATTCCGGGTGTCTGGGGCAGCTCTGGCTCCTCACAGCCAGGACTGAGGAATTCTTGGGAGCAGGAGCGAGCAGAGCTCATGGAAAGGGCTTTCAGCAGGATTTGAGGGAGGAGAGGACAAGGCCAGGCTCACAGGAGGTGATCCTGGGCAGCAGGGCTGGGTTTCCAGTTACATATTTAGGAATATAGAGGGCTGTGGGATTCCAGTTACATATTTAGGAATGAATCAAATATTGGGATTCCAGTTACATATTTAGGAATGAATCAAATATAAACCTGCATTATGCAATAAAACATCCCTGATGTACGTGATCTATTTCTCCCTTTGCCAAGGGACGTCACCTGCAGGACAGATCCACCCAGCAGACACGGAGAGGGTTAAAACCCCCAAACATTTGCTTTTCAAGCTGCCCAAAGTTTGGTGGAAGCAGGATGACAGCAGCACGACTGGTCTGTCTGTCTGCATTTTCTGCAAAGCTTCAAATGTCTCACAAGATACCCACTTCCTTTATTCTTTCTTCTCATTTTCTTCTTTTTGGCTTTTTTTTTTTCTTGTTTGTTCGCTTGTTTTGGGGTTTTTTGTTGGTTTTTTTTTTGGTGGTAGCTAAAAGCCATCCCCAAGTCTGAACCAATTTCTCAGTTTCAAAAGAAAGGATAATAAACCTGTCATTTGTGGCCTGAGCAGGGAGGTTGCTGCCGCTGCTGCTCTGATATTAAAGCTGATTAAAAAGCAGACCTGGTTTAGAGGAGTTCGTGTCTTTTTGAGACAGTTTCATTCTCGGGGGAGGAATTGCTGTGACCCCGAGTGCTTTGAGCTGGCAGGACCATTGAGGACGGACCAAAAGCAGAGCACGGCTTTGGGTGAAACTCACCTGAGGAGGTCCTGCTGGGGCAGCTTTTAATTTCATTTTATCTCGTTTGGAAGGCACAGGATGAAAAGCCAGGCAGGGCTCTGTGCCGGGGTTGTTTGAGCAGCTCAGACTTTCTGAGCCAGCTCTGGCAAGGATTTGCAGGGAGCAGCCCGAGCCTTTTGTGATTCTCCGGGGAGAACTGGGGGCTGTGCAGCTCCAATTACTCCGGGTAACCCCGAGCTCTCTGCTCTTCCTCCCACGAAGCGAATCCCTGGAGCAGAGGAGCTCTGCAGGCTGGGATGGATGAGAGGATCCTGTGGGGACAAACCCTGCTAAATCCTGTCCCCAGCACTCCAGGCTGCCTCTGGGCTGGATGAAGGGGGTTTGGGGTGGATGAAGGGGGTTGGGGGTGGATGAAGGGGGTTGGGGGCTCAGGGCTGCTCCTGAAGCTCCCGCCTCGTTTCTCCTGGAGAGGTTTCCATGCCAAGCACGGGCTCCAGGGCTGGGAAAAGCTGCTCTGGATTTCTGCCTCCCTTCCCCTGAGCTGCTCCAGCAGAGCCATGGCCTCGGGAGGTTCATGGAGCAGCGGGAGCCGAGCGGGAAGCGCAGCCAGGGCTCCCAGCCGTCGTTCCCAGGTTTGTTTGTGTCGGCAGGAAAGTTAAAACACCCACTGAGGGGTGTGAAAGCTAACAGGCTGCCTCTGGAAACCCAGCCATTCATCCTGGGCAGGGTCACAAAACCCAGTGTCTCGTTTAGGACCCCCCCCAGCATTCTGGATCCACGCCCAGATTCCCAAATCCCGTGTCCCCATCCCCTGCAGCAGCAGGGCTGGAGCTGCCCCATTTCTCCTCCTGGAGATTCCGCCCTGAGCGTTTTGCACACCCTTCCCCTGCAGGACAGGCACAGGCCTGGATTAATTCACCCGTGTTCGGCCTGCCCAGGATGGCACAGTTAAATTTTAATTAGCTGATTCCTTTCTTCCCAAATCTCTTCACCTTCCCCAGGGAAATGTTTTTTTTCCCCCTTTTGCAGTGGATTTCTGTGGCAGGTGGGGAGGGCAGCTGGCTGTGGGAAGACAGTGGCAGAAATTCGGGACAGGGAATGTTTTCAGGGGAAAAACATCTCCTAAGTTATAATAATTTTATAATCACAGGTATCACTTGTATCGCTTGCCTGTCTGGGTGACCCTTATTACAGCAATGCTTTAATTACTGTAATTGGTTTATTGCCTCATCATTCTTTGAATCAGAGAATTATTTCATCCTTAGTGGAAGGACGAGGCAGGTATTGATTCCGGGGCTTTGAAAAATTCCAGAACAGCGATTGTGTGGGTGCCAAAATTTGGGTTTTTTTTTTGAAAATCAAGTGCTTTGAGGACAACGTGCAGCGCGTGGCTGCGACAGAGAACACGAGCCTCAGCTCCATCCCTTTCAGAGAGGAATTCATTACCGTGGCTAATTTGCATCCACAAGAACACAGCTCAGCTCAGCATTGTCACCAAAAGGCATTTTCACTGCTCGGCGTGGTGTTAAACGCGCTTTTCGAGGACTTGGGTTTGTGGAGCCCCACGAGAAGCTGCTGCTCGGGCTCCAGCAGGTGTTTGGTGCCCTTCCTCACATTCAACGAGGCCTGCACGGAGTCCTGGTCACCTTTGTTAGGATTAGACTGGAGTTAAAGGGAAGAGCTTTATTCCTCCAAGGCCTGGGTTCGGTGAAACCCCTGGTTTGGGGCAGCTGGGGCCAGCCCTGCTCCTCCCTGTCCCTGTCAGGCCCTGGAACTGCTCCTCCTGAAGGAAAGCAAATCGCAGCCAGTCCGGATCAGCGTAAAAACCAAACACAAAACAGGTGTTTGCTAATTAAAACTGAGATTTTACTGAATGACCTGTGTGGTTTTGGTGAATAAATACCACTCTCAGCATCTGCTCTGTAATTAGGTTCCAACTTCTTCTTTTTTTTATTTTCCCCCTCCTCACGTTCCGGTAAATAACTACAGAATGCCAGGTTTAACTAAAACCTGCTCATCTTCGCTGTTTAATGGGGAAAAAGCAGATGTTTCCTGCCCAGGTAACTCCAACAACAGAGGAGAAAAAAACCCAACCTAAATCCTTCATCTTTCACCACGTTTTTCTCTCAGGTTTGTGCAATAAGGACACGTTGGAAGGGAGAGATTCCCTAAAATCCTCCCAGAGCTGCAGGCTGATGCCACGTTTGTAGGATGGCTCCTGCTGCACCCCTCGGGGGTTTATTTTTAACAAATTAGGTGTCGGCTTGGACAGATTTCCTGGTTTTTTTTTTAACTTCTGGACCTGTTTGACATTAAATCTAAATATAGATCCGTGGGAATGCGTGGGGAGAAGGAGGTGGGGTGGGAAGAGGTTCTGGAATACCCACCCAGGGATGGTGAGGTGCACAGAAACATCAAACCCTGGGCCATTGTTTCCCTCTCATGAATACCTGAACATGGAGAAATAAAAGGGAATAAAGCTGGCAGTGATTAAAGCCTCAGGATGGAACAGAGCTGAGATTTTCCCCTTCCCTCCCTCCTGCACCAGTCCCTGTGGCAGAAAAGGAAGGGAAGGGGTGTGGGGATGGAACATCCCGCTCCTTGTTGGGATTCAGGGGCAGAGCACGGATCAATCAGCGGCTGCTGGCCGGGTTCCAGGGCCTGGGCACAATCCAGCCCCAAACTCCCGCTGTTAACCTCGCTTTTGGGGCAGATCTGTGGAAAACGGGGAGCCGGCATGAACTGGGCCAGGTCCTGGCAGGTCTGACAGAGAAGATGGGTGTGGGGGGTGGCTGCTGGTGGCTCAGCCTGCTTGGAATCAAAAATCCTGTCCTCCTCTGCACTTTGGCAGCCTCTCCCCTCCCTCTGCTGCTTCTCCTTCCCTGCGAGCTCTGCCCCAGACCCCGAGAGCTGAGCCAGGCCGAGCTCTCGTTGCTTCATCCCATAATCCCCTTGCTGGTGGTCACTGGTTTCATATTTAGAAAATAAAAAGCTTGAGGGGAGGAAAAAAAAAGCCTGGAAATGAGGTTCTGGGGGCTTATTTAGCAATTGACCCTTTTTTTCAGCACGCTCAGCCTTACATTCAATTACATTGCTAGGCAACAGCTCCTGTCAGCCCTAAGTGGATCCCGGGATTAATCCACGATCAGTCAAGATACACATTTATTCACCTTCCCTCACAACAGTAATAGGATTTTTCTGGGCCCGGCTTAATTCCGTAGATGAGGCTGACACTGAATTAAAGCTGCTTATCCTGGCTCATAATGAGGAGGTGAGATCCCAGGGGAGAGGGAAGGTGAGGGAGACGCTCCCCCAGCAGCGAGTGACAGAACCGGGGATTAGAAACCCCGGCGGAGGGAAAAGCACCATTAAATAAGACTTGAAACACCCCAGTTGAAATTCTGCTTTGCTGGGCATTACACACATCCCTGCTGTGCTCCTCACCCGGATCCCTGCTTGGAGCTGAGCTGCAGGCAGCTTCCCCTGGGCTGTAATTCCCTCTCTCACCCCACTCCTCTGAATTTCCACGTGGCCACAGCTTCCCAAACCAGGACCTGTGGGATCCCTCCCCTGTCCCTGCTCCTTGTGGTGAGAGCTGAGGCTCCAGGGGTCACTGGAGGACCTTTCCAAAGAGATGCTCCAGAGCCCTTCGAGCGCAGCCGTTGTTTTGTGGCACTTCCCCGGCACAAACAGATTAAATTTTTAAGTGGGGAAAGGTCCATTAATCTATTATTAATTAATATTCCATATGCCGCCTCGGAGGCAGAGGGGATCTTTTGAAGCCATCTGGTTCCTCGCTGCTCTGGAGGAAAGCTATTGTCTGCTCTGTGCTCTCGAACACGGCCTGGGAGGTGGAGATGGAGATGGAGATGTGATGTGTGCCTGGCCAGCTGCCCGAGTGCCCCCTGCGCCCACAGACCGGGCACGGGGAGGCCTGGGGGGCAGCCCCCTTCCCACGAGGATGTGGCAGCGGCACAACACCCCCTTTGTCCAAAAATCCAATTTTTTAATGGCGTTTCTGCCCCTCTTTTCCTGGCACGCGTCCCGTGTGCCCCCGTTTTGGGACGAGGGCACTGCGGGGAGCGGTTTCCCCCTGAGCCCCGCTGGCCCTGGGGCTTGCTGGAGGTGTGGCTCGCTGAGCAGGGCTGCGGCAGCCACAGACAGCGCCGGCATTCGCTGCTGGAGCGGGGAATGACTCCGGATGCCGGAGGTTTGGCATCGGGGCCGAGCATCCCCTGCGCCCCCGCGGCATCGCTGTGCCCGCCTCGCCCCCTGCCCCTNAGCCGCAGCCGCTCGGCCCTGCCTGGGGCCGAGAGGGAACCACGGCCTGCCAGGGCGGATTTGGGGCTGCGGCTGCTCTGGGCAGGCAAAGGGCAAAGCCGGCGGTGCTGCAGAGCTCCGGCTCCCCTGAGGGCCACTGAGGGGGGATTCTGTCCCAGCGCCGAGCCCGGACCCTCCCTCACGCTGTTAAACCTCAGAAACCGCTCAGGGCTCCCCAGAAATAACAAACCCCCCTGCAGCACCCCCAGGGACACTCCCAGGGCAGGCTGGGTGCCGCTGAGCACAGACCGGGGCTGTTCTCTGATGTCTCTCGGGACACGGAACCCGAAACGCGGAGTTCTTAATCCGTGTTCGCCT
The DNA here is from genome assembly GCA_013397115.1 of Edolisoma coerulescens. Lineage (NCBI taxonomy): Eukaryota > Metazoa > Chordata > Aves > Passeriformes > Campephagidae > Edolisoma > Edolisoma coerulescens. The sequence continues at coordinate 234,994 of VWZW01006285.1, forward strand.
CCTCCGCTCGCCTCTGCCTCCAAAAAGCATCACCCCGCTCCCAGCTGGGGGCTCAGAGGCAAATCCTTCCCCCCGAACTGCCCGGGGGCTGGAGCAGCCTGGAGGAACCATCAGCGGTTTGGGATTGGGGTGGGAAGCAGGAACCGCATCCAGGAATTCCTGCGGGGCCCCGGCTCTGCTGCCTCATCCCCGCGCTCCCTGCGCAGCTCCAGCTCCGCTCTGAGCTCCCAGCACGGGGATTCCACCCCGGGCACTTTCTCCCCAAAAATCACCGGCCCGAGCTGCAGCAGAATCCCGAACCCAGCACCACGTTGCTCCGGGTGGGATTTACATAAACTGAGCACTAAAAAGCCCCTAATATTTAAAAGTGTTATAACAAAGCAGAAAAAAAACCAAACCCTCCTCTTTCAAGCTCTATGACAACCTTATGAATATGGAAATTTCAATGCAAAGACAATTTCCCACTGGCTCCCAGTAAATACCGAGGCAGAGCTGTGGAGCATTAAGCGGCAGATTTAGGTCCGTGTTCGTTCCCCCTTTTTTTATTTATTTATTCTAAATACCACACTTAGAGACCAATTTGATCGTAATGCACCAAATCTATCGAGTATTGCAGCCGGCTGATGGCATTGTTAAATCATACTTATTTTGGCATTTCTTATTGAAAGCAATAGAGGAGCAACCAGTGGTGATAAATTTGTTTGTGGAGAGCAGCGTTGCTTGTCAGAGTTGTACACTGTTGTAACTAGGGCAAAATTACACTATAAATTTGCAGCTTTATTGTCCTTTTTCTTCTATTTTTTTCGTGTCGTTAGTGACCTGCTTTTCATATTCTCCATGCAGGGCTGCTCTGGAAAAAGAGAATTGTAAAATTTTGGGTTGCTGTACAGCAGGGTGGGATCTCCCAGGTTCCTTTATTGAATTCACCTTATTCTCCCCCAAAAATGGGATCTCCTGGGGAAAAGGTTTATTGAATTCTCCTTATTCTCCCCCAAAAATAGGATCTTCTGGGGAAAATGTTTATTGAATTCACCTTATTCTCCCCCCAAAAATGGGATCTCCAAGAGGAAAATTGAATTCACCTTATTCTCCCCCAAAAACGGAGCTGGAGTTCGGCGGTCTGGCCGTGCCAGGAGCCTGCAGAGCTCAGGTTGCCAAGCCCGTGGCTCCCAAATCCTCCCCACCGGATGCATTTAATGCCTGGAGTTGGTTTCCTCTGCCGGGTTCATGGGATAATGCCATTACAGACCTCGCTCTGAGCCCTCTGTGCAGGTTTTATCTGCTGGAGCCTGGCCCAGCTGGCTCTGACAGCACCTCCACGGCTGCAGGATTTGGGCAGCTCTGACAGCAGGCTGGATGTGCCCTGGCACTTCGGGATCTGAAGCTTTATCTCCACTCTGGGAGTTTTAATCCCGTGTGACGCCCCCTGAATTAGCCAGGGCTGGCACTGGGAGTGTCCGGGGTGTGCTGGATCCCTGGAACGTGCAGGTCACGATCAGCTGCTCCTCCTGAGCCAGAGCATGACAGCCAAAATCCAGAAGCGCTTGGAGCTGTGATCTCGGAGGATTTGTTGCACACGAGGCAATGAACGACTGCTCCGACCGACGGAATGGCACAGCACATTTTTAATTTGTTTGTTTTAATTACGCTGCGGAGGGAGGAATGTTGTTGTTCTCACGGCACGGCGCAGCAAGGAAAGGAGAAAAGAGAATTGTACCCCGCTCTCCTCCTGAGGAGGTGCAGCAGCAGCATCTTGTTTATCACGGAGGGCTCAGGGCAGCAGGATCCAGAAATAAAACATGAGGAGGAACCGGTTTAGAGAGGAGATGAAAAAAAAAAACCAAAAACCTCCAGAAAAAACCACCCTAAGAAAAAGAAATGAAATCCCACGGCCTCTCTCATCCCGAGCTGCGGCTGGTTCTGCTTCCCTTTGCTGCAAAAGGAAATATTGGAGAGCCTGGAAGTTTTTAGGAGACTTGGGCAGGAGGTGCAGGGACAGTGGGGCAGGGCAGGGGGAAATTCCCTCCCCGGAACAGGAACTGGGAAGGTCAGAGGTGGTTCCAGGTGTGACCCTGGTGCGCTTCAAGGCTGCTCCAGGAGCTGTGGGGATCTGTGGGACAGCCTGACCTTGGGGCCTTTTTCCCTGGAAAATTGAGATCTGACTTAATGTGTGACCCCAGTGAAATCCAAAGGTTCCACTCCCCAGAAGCTTCTCCTTCCCGTGGTGCTGAAAGCAAGGAAAAAACCCCATAAATGGACATTTAGGAGTCTCTGACATTCCCCTCCCAAGACTGAACCAAAGTCAATTGACTCTTCCAACTTTCAACTGAGTCAACATTCTAAAGAGAGAAAACATTTCTATTTAAATCTTTACCTGAATTTACCATCCCGAAGTTTGGGGAGATACAAATATAGGTTTTGTCACCGAGTGAGCAATGTTAGAATCAAAGGTAATAAACCCATTGATCTCCAGTAAGACAATATTAATATTACCATACAGTTTTTATAATTAATTTGCTGCCAGATGAAAAGGAAACACGAGGTCCTTTTAATGCTGGTGATTAAAGCGAGGAGTAAACCTTTGAAAGGCAGATTTGCATGTACAACGTGTTGCACTAATTCCAGCAGAGCGGGGGGAAATCGTCACTGCGCTCTTGGAGTCACATTGCCAAGTTTGGGATGAAAGAGTCGCTGACTCGGGGGAGAAAAGTCTCCCTGTGCTCCCCAAACCCTTCCTGGAGCACCAAACCCTTGCAGACGGCACAAAGCTGGCCTGGAAAAGCTGCCAGAACTCCGGATTTGGGGGCTCACTCCTGACTGATCCCAATAAAACCCCAGTAAAATCCCTGGGAACGCTCACGGGGCATCAATGACCAGGGGTGCTTGGGGTGGGATTTGGGGCTGCACGAAACATTCCAGAGCTCCAGGAGCTCCCTGGCTGCCAGGTGCAGTTTGGGGTTCATTAATGAGAGCCTGCAAAGCTTCAGGATGAAAGAAATCACAGAGGAACGAATCCCCTCAGCAGTGCAGGACCTGGAGGGGAGAACTTTGTGGGGGATTGAAGCTTTCCCATCCCCAAATCTCAGCTCCCAGGAGGTGCAGCCAGGCCCAGCCCCTGCAGACGTCCCTGGATGCATCCGTGGGAGGGGGAATTTCGTGTTTACGAGCCTGCTCATCCCTCTGCCCTCCTAGGAATGATCAAAACCCCGACATCAGGCTCAAAACACAACCTGGTGGCTGAAACGCACCCTCCAAGGGATCTCCCTCGCAGCTCCGACTTCTCCTCCCCGTTATAAATTAGCCAAGTTATTTACATCTCTCCCCCGCGCTTCACTTAATGATAGCCAAACAAAAAGGCCCTGCAAGCTGCTTTTCCTAATGTTTGATTTTCCTTGGATAATTGTGCCCTCAAGGCTGGTTCTCCACGCTCGGGCTGCAGCCCTTGGTGAGTGCAGGAAGGGCAGGAGGGGAGAAAATCTCCGGTTCTCGATGCTGGGCTTTGATTCCTGAAAATCAGCTCTGTGGAGCTGCTTCCCGTGGTTTTTCATCAGGTGGCACCTGGGAACAGGCAGGAAAACTCCCCAAATTTGGGGATTCTCTGGTATTTCAAGATCAAAAATGAAAACTGGGCGCCAATCTCCTTTTCCTTCCCTTTTCCCCCAGTTTCTCAGGGGCAAAAATAATTCCTGCTGAGTCACCACGGTGCTTCCATCCTCCCATCAGTTTCCCAGTGTTTGTGTTTACCAGGAAATCAGAAGCCAGCACCAAGGAGTGTCATAAAATTAAGTGGGAAATCATTGTAGGGCGAGCAATATTTTAAAAATCTCGTTGCACTTTTCCTTTCCTCCGGATGAGCGATTTAAGGGACAGCAACGAAATTCCAGGAAACGCATCCCGGGTGAGATCCCGACATCTGAGGGGGATTTTTGTAAAGGAGGCCAGGCAGAGGTGGAAACCACTGATGTTCCCATAAGAAAAAAAAAAGGGAAAATCTCCACAGAGGCTCTGGGAGGAGAATTTGTCACTGAGTGTAAATAGAGGAGCCCAGGGGGGTGGGCTGTGATGCATCAGGGCAGGGGTTTGGTTCGTGGTAATTTAAATTTTGCTCAGGTGGCCGAGTTCCCCCCCAGCCATCAGCACCTGGAGAATGAGGGGGGTTTGCCCCGTTTTTCTCTCTGTGTTTTCTCCCCACAAATTTGTGGAAATGAGCAGTTAAGAGGTTGGGAAAAAAGCCAAAATCCAATGTCAGCAGGATGGGAGGGGGAGCTGGGGAGCCTCAAGAATTCCTGATTCCATTTAAAGTGTGCTCACCACAGGCACTTACAGGATAAATCCCCATTTCCTGCTACTTTTGATCCAGGGAGTGCTGTGTATTAATTTGTTTAATTTAAAAAAGCTTTCATTAATAGGGAGGACAGACCCCAAGAGCACCGAAATGGGGACCAACATTCCCTGAATCCCGAATATCCCACAGGCAGGGATGGACTGTGGCAGGTGCCCACACCCTTCAGTCACTGACAGGGTTGAATGTGGCACCACAAATGTAGAAAATCAAATATTTTGCTGATGGAAATTGCTTTGTTTTCCTTGCCACTGTTTCCCCGGAAGGGGACACGCAGTGGTGACAAAAACTGACATGGCAAAAGCTCCTTATGTGAGGGATTAGGAGTTAAATCTGCTTTGTTCTGATTTCCTCCTCTCCCATTTCGACACGAGGAGCAAATGAAGCTGATTTCCATCCTGCCCAAAGCCACCTTTTATTTTTTTTTTTGCATTAAAAGCAGAAATGAGATTTTGCCTCCCTGAGCCCCTCGGTGGCGCAGAGTTCCCGAGGAGGGATTTCGGTGGCGAGCCAGGTGAACGTTGCTGCAGTTTCCTCTCTGCCCCCTCCCGACTGACTGGGGCCACAGAAAAGTTCATTTACGGGGATCGATATCACTTTGCCTCCCGCCTGCACGGAAAAACACCTCCTGCAGTCGATAGCAATTACAGAGACAGCCAGGGACAGAAACATCGATGGAGGTGGAGGCAGAGATTTCCACCTGCTCGCTGGACGCGCCCGGAGACGGCTGCTTGTGGTGAAATGTTGCGTTTGGGGATGTTCTCTGGGGAGGGAATCCCAGTTCCAGAGGTGCCGGGGACAGCAGCAGGGGTGGGGCTGCAGTTTGGGAAAATTCGGGGACACCTCTGGGACCACACCAAGCTCTGGGGCAGGGGATTACTCCAGATAGCGCAGGAATAATCTCATTTTTGTAACAACCAGGGGAGGGAGTGCTGTGGATAATTCATGCAGGGATGGATAAATCTGTGGTTAAATCTGGGGTTAAATCTGTGGTTAAATCTGGGGTTAAATCTGGGGTTTAATGGGCCCTGCACACTTTAAACGGGAAGGAGAGGTCCCAGCTGAGCACGAGCTGCTCTTGTTCACAAAGGTCCTGTCAGGAATCCAGCTCAGCTCATCCTGAGAGGCTCAGGGCTCTGGACACAATCCCGAAATTCCCAGGCACTTTAAAAAGCTCTCCCTGAAGTTCTCGACAGCTTCCTCAGGAAGCGGCGCCGCCGGGATCCACGGACTCGGCCACCAACGCCGCTCTCCTTCCCAGCACTTCCCTGGGATTATCCTGGCACTCACTGGTGTGACACCCGGGATTTATCACAGAGTCAGCTCCTCGTGCCATCAGCCAGGCAGGGAATCTCAGAATCCCCCCCTTCAGCCCTGCCTCTCACCCTGGGCGAGGCTCGGAGGTGCCGTGCAACATCACAGAGGTTGGCCAGGCCTGGAAAAAGGAGGAAAAATCTTCCCTTCTGGTCACTTTTGGTGGAATTTCAGTCCCTTCCTGTTCCCCTGGAGCTGCTGTCACCTGTCAGGGTCAGAACTGGGAATGGCTCCAGTTTGCCCAGTTGAAAACTGGTCGGGTTCTGCTGTTTAATGGTGCACAAACCCTCCCCCTCCGCCAGTTAAACAACAAAATCCCCGGGAAGGATGGGTTTAAGTGGAAGGGAACCGAGGGTTATATCCCAGAATCCCAGAATCCCAGAATCCCAGAATCAATCACAGAATCACCAGGTTGGAAGAGACCTTCAAGATCATTGAGTCCAACCCACGCCCCAACACCTCACCTAAATTAAACCACAGCACTGAGCACCTTTTAAACACGTCCAGGATGGGGATTCCCCCACCTCCCCGGGTCATACATTCATTATCCTCTCCCTGGCTGTCTCTGTGAGGATGACAAGTCTTTAATTTGGGGATGCAGTGCCTCTGACGAGGGGATCTCGGGGCCCTTCCCCTCCCGGAGCAGAACCGCGGCGAGGAATCGCCAAGGCCGGGGCTCGCTTGGGCGCTTCCGCCTCGCTGCCCGAGCTGCTGCTGGAGAGGTGTTGGACTGGGAGCTCCTCCGGAGCCAGGCCCAGAGGAAAGCCAAAGCACAGGGGTTGGATTCAAACCTTTGGATGAGCTGAGATAACATGAAGGCACACCAAAGTCAAACAGAAATACAGATTTTTAACTTTGAGTAGAAATATCTGCCGAGTGCTTTAAACATTGAAAAGCTGCAGGAAAAGAGACCTTAAACACAGTTCTTAGTGCAGCAGTGTTACCCTTTCACAGAATTTCTTCAGACAAAACATGGATGGAACTGTGCTGTTCAC
>VWZW01006285.1:242029-262598 GCA_013397115.1 Edolisoma coerulescens
ATTATGAAAATAATAATAATTAAAATAATGAAGAAAAAAAATAATAAAATAAAATAAAAAATAATAATGGTAATAAAATAGAGGTTCTGGAATATCCCAGGGCTGTTGCTGGAGGTCTGAGGCCCCTGGACCTGCCCAGGTGAGCTCTGCCCCACAGCACCGTCCCCTCTCCCCTCTCACACCCAAACCAAAGCCCAGCTTTGTTCTCCTGCTGCACAAAAGCTGCTTTAAAGCAGAACCCGGGTGTTTTCTGCTGTCAGCCAGAGCCTCTGCCCATGTTTTATTCATGTGTCACTCTCCTGTTCATTTGCTAAGGGTTTACAAATGCTTCATCAATTATTCACAGGCCTGATACCTGCTCAGGGCTTGTTGTTGTTGTGTCTCTTTTCTTTTTTTTTTCTTTTTTTTTTTGTTATGAAGAGGAGTTGGGGGGGTGGGGGTGGAGGAGAACTCCACAAACGTAAGAAAACAAATTAAAATAGGAATTCAATAATTTACAGCCACTTACTGCGTTATTCCCAGCGAGTTAATTTTTAAAGGAAAGCAGCTGCAGCGGGGATAATTGAATTAAGGGTTTGCAGTCGCTCCTGTGATCCCAGCAAAGAGGGAACAGGCACAGAAGTGTGTGAGGAGAAATCCAGGAGTGTGTTTAACCCCGTGCCACAGGCTGGTGTGGAATCCAGGCCCAAGGGATGAGGATCCCATCGTTCCAGGAATCAAAGTGCGGAAGGAGGGGTGTCCTGGCCTCTGGACTGGAACAAATCCCAGCCTGGAGAAGGAGAAGGGTCCAAGGCCACACTTCCCTTCCCTCGGAGGTTCCTGCTCCGCTTTCCCCCCGGTGCAGCTCCAGAAGAGGCGAAATCCAGGCTGGAGCAAATCCTGAGGGATCTACCAGAGCCTCCTCCCACCGATCCCCCAGAGAGGGGAACGAGTCCTTTCCTCTGCTTTCCATTTTCCTGGAAGGCAGCGAAATAACAAACATTTGCCTTTTTCATTTCCATCAGCGGCGTGTTGAGATGTTTCTGAACTCCCTGGGAGCGGAGCAGAGCTTCTTCCCTCTCCAAAAGAACCAACTCGGACAGAAACGTTGCAGAATTGACCGAAAATTTGGGCAAATGCCCTCAAAGTTGGTTGTGCAGCTTTTTCCCTTCAGAAAGTGCCCGGGAAATCTGCAGCTCCTGCCTGGCTGCCCAGATCAATAGCTGGGATTGCTTCCTACAAAGCCCTTTGAAGCTCTGAGTGATCCCGGGAAGAGCAGGATCGATGCTCTGATCCTGGAAAACAAAAGTGAGGGAGGAGCCGGGCAGGGCAGCGAGGCAGGGGTGGAAAATACACCATTGGCTGGTCAATAAATTTCATTTATTTACATTTATTATTATTAAATAAATAGTTTATTATCAAATCCTCCCGGTTTTAAAAGTTACCAGTGGGATTTCCAAGGGGAAAATGGAGATGGGGATGGTGGGACAGGCTGTGCCAGGCACCAGCTGGGATGTTCTGAGGGTCCCTCTCCCCTTCACCCCAACCATTCTGCCAGGGCCAGCTCCTCCTCCAGGGTCCTGCCAGAGCTGTGCTGGGAGCTCCCACCCTTATGGGACAGCCCTGGGGCAGAAATCCCGATTTTATTTGGATTTTCCCCCTCAGAGTTCAGTGGGTGCTGTGCCCATGGGACGTGGTGGGAACAGCAGCCCTGGGATGTTCAGAGCTGCCCATCCTGACAAAGAAAAACCCCCAAAAGTGCAAAATTGGTCATGCTGGAAGGTCCTGGCTGGTCCCAGTGCTGGGAGTGCCCTGGGGCAGAAATCCTGACCTTTTGGGTTTTTTTTCCCTCAGAGTTCAGTGGGTGCTGTGCCCATGGGACGTGGTGGGACCAGCAGTCCTGGGATGTCCAGAGCTGCCCATCCTGGCAAAGAACGACCCCAAACCCTGCGGGACCAGGGGTTCTGGGGCTGTGCTGGAAAGTCCTGGCTGGTCCCAGTGCTGGGAGAGCCCTGCTGGGCTCTGAGCCCGGAGGGATTTCCCTTCCCCCTGGAATACCCAGCTCCGTGCCCCTGTGGGGCTCTGTGGGGTGGCCCACAGGCTGCAAACCCCCCTTTTTGGGGGTACCCAGACCCCAGAGCTCTCCTGGAAGCTCTGCTGGCATTAATTGGTTTCCATGGTGGTAATTTGTGAGCTGGGTGAGCTGCAGCAGCCAATTAGCAGAAGTTCATTAGCACAGTGCCACCCCCACGCCTTCCCTGTCACCCAGGACGCCCCTCACCCCCCTCCAGCTGATCCCCTTTGTCAGCTCCGGGCTCAAAGCAAAGCCAACATTATTTTTGTTATTCTCAGATGCTTTATTGCTTTTTCTTACCGTGCCTGTCTCCTGCTTTTAAAATCTGAATTTTTCATTTTAACTAGAATCGCGGTTTATGATGTATTTATATACTTTTAAACTAACTTTTATACTTACAGGCAGCCAATTACTGCACCAGAGGAGCCCAGAGTTAATATTTTTGGGTTTGAAGCCTCGCTTTATTTGAGACTATATAAATAAGGTTCTCATGAAGTATTTATACAGCCTAAGCCAGCCCTGGGAAGAAAACAAAAGCAATGAGTAAATAATGAGGAATCAAATTTGTGCTTTTTCATTTTCAAAACTGTGTGAATTTTTAACTTTTTTAAGGGAATGCAAAGCTTTGTTCCCCCTGGTGCCGCTCTGGGGTTTTCACTCCACTGCCAGCCCTGCACTCCTGAGTTTTTTGTGCCAGATTTTGCCACGATTATTCTCTTTTTGCCCTCAAGTTGCAGAGTGCCCAACACCTCCAGCTCTTTTGAGCTTTTCCAGAATGAGACTTGAAATAAACCAAACTCACCGATGTCAACAACTGCCACTCTGCACCAGGTAATTATGTCTCCTCGAGATAATCTCATTTGCATCTGCATTTAGAACTCCACGAGTGTTCTTGGAGACTTTAATTAAAAATTAGGCTTTCGTTTCCACGATTTCATCCCTTCCTGCTACTCCCACTGTTTTTTAATTTTTATTTCAGTGGCCCTTTCTCCACAGAGGGGTTTTTGATGACCCTTCAACGTCTTCTAAAGACATTTCTCCTGCAGGCACCGAGTGTGATTTGATTTAGCTCCCGCCCCCCCTCCATTCCCTGTTTCTGGGTGTAGCAATAAGCCATGATTCAGCACATTGCCATCTCCTAAAAATCAGATTTCAGCAGCTCTGATCGCTGCTCGTTGTGCTGAGATCAATACCTGGGAGCACCCTTCACCCCTGGAGCGAGGAGTGACCCCCACGTCCTCCAGGAGCAGCTGGGAATTCAATGCAGCTCCCGGGGTGAGGGGCCGTTCATGCCTTGAATAGAAAAGGGGTTTTTGGGTTTTTTTAAGGTTTTCTACCTCACTTTACACAAATTGGTTTTGTGAAAATGCTCTGAGTCCTTCAGAGTTTGTGCTTTTGTCGCTGGTGGTGGAGGTGTGGGGAGAGCTGGGGAGAATCTCCCCCAGCGATGCTTCCCTGGGGGCTGCACCCACATCCCCGATCCCAGCATCGATCCCAAATCTCACCTGGGAAGCTGCTCCCCCACCTTGGCCTGTCTTGGGAATGTCCAGAGGGAATAATTCCAAATCTCACCTCAAAGCTGCTCCCCCATCCTCTCCTGGTTGTTCCACTTGGGAATTTCCAGAGGGAATTGTCCTGAACCAGTGTGCTTGAGATTGCTCAAAAAGTCTCAAATTAATCCCGAATCTCACCTGGGAAGCTGCTCCCCCACCTTATTCTTGTACAACATGGGAATGTCCAGAGGGAATTAATGCCAAATCTCACCTGGAAAGCTGCTCCCCCCATCCTATCCTGGCTTGTTCGACATGGGAATGTCCAGAGAAATCAATCTCTCCTGTCCTCTTTTTTTTTTTTTTTCTTTTTTTTTTATTAAACCATCGTTGCTTTTTGTTGTGAGGCCAGGATTGATCCCCGGCGAGCAGGAGAGGATGGGGGGAAGGGGGGCCATGAATAGAGGGAATCACAGCAGAGGGGTTGGTGTTCAACAGGCTGGGTTAGAGCAGCAAAGGACAAACCCCCGGGGCCACAGGGGGAGATTTCCTCACCCAGAGGGGACATTCAGGTGTCCCAGGGGAGATTTCCTCACCCAGAGGGGACATTCAGGTGTCCCTGGGGAGTTTTCCTCACCCAGAGGGGACATTCAGGTGTCCCTGGGGAGTTTTCCTCACCCAGAGGGGACATTCAGGTGTCCCAGGGGGAATTTCCTCACCCAGAGGGGACATTCAGGTGTCCCAGGGGAGATTTCCTCACCCAGAGGGGACATTCAGGTGTCCCAGGGGGGATTTCCTCACCCAGAGGGGCCCACAAGGCCTTTCCAGCAGGGTTTGGCCACAGAATCTGCACCAGGGGCCCCTAAACAACCAACAAAAATTCTCTGGGTATTCGAGAATATTCTGGATAACACCCCCCGCTCGGGAACGCTGCTGCCAGGGTGCTGAACTGGCCTCTTCCCGAATACACGGAGGGTAAATGAGGATTTAACCCCTTGGCTTGGCTGCCCTGAGGTTTTTCCCAGCCATTCCGAGGTGTTCCACGTCCCTCTGGCACCCAGCACTTGGCTGGGGTTTGGTTTTTTCTTCTCCTGAAGTGAGAGAAATTACAGAGGCGTAAAGAGCCACGGTTCAACTGCTCCTCAGATACTCCAGTTCCTGCAGAACTGCTGCAGCTCAGGACTCCACGCCAATTAAAAATAAGTGAATTACAAAGAAACAATCAGCTGCGAGAACACGGAGTAATTGGGCTGGAAGGGGGAAAAATAATAAAGTGGATTCATATTTTGAGCCGTCCTCGCGATAAATAAAAAGGAGAGGTGCTTCGCAGCCTCTCCAGCCCTGCTTTATGCAGAGTGATGCTCGAGGCAGGGTGATTCATGTGCTCAAAGAGAGGATTTGAGCAGATAATAGTTTGCCAATTCCCCGAGCTGCTTGCAGGACACAGAAGGTTGTCCAATTAATCCCTCTTGTTTGGATTAATCACTCCAGGCTGCTCTGTGGAAGAGGCAGCGGCCAAACAAGAACAGAGGAAATGTCTCTTAGAAGGGATTTCACTCAGGAAAGAACTTTGGGCTGAATCAGTGCCCTGAATTCATTCAATTATAATCTCAATTAAGTCAAAATCCCTCTCCTGTTCACGTCCAATCTCTATCAGGTATCGATTAAAATAAATCGTGCACAAAAAAGCCGATGCACCTGGCGGGATCCAGGAATCATCCCGTGTTTCAGGGAGGTTCTGTGCACAGCTTGTCCTGTTTGTTCCTCCCTCTGCCCCTTCCCCAGAACTCCTTTCCCAGCTCCTTTCACACCTCGGGCAGAGCAGAGAAGGAAACAAAAGCTGATCTGTCCGTGATGATCCTGAGAGCTCCGCTCTCCTTCATTAATGCACGGAAAGGATTCAGATGGCCCCAAAACCAGCGTGGAATGAGACACAAAATAAGACCAGAGAGCAGAGGGTTTGTACAAAGGTGTGATTGCCGTCATTTGGGGCATTTTGGGGCACATTTAGCAGGAATTCATGAGGAGGGGAAGTGATCAGCAGCCACTTAAATGTGCCTGTAATTGATTAAGAGAAATAAGAATGGAAGTTCGGTCCCCAGAGGGAAAGGCTGGTGTGGGGCCAGGGTCAGTTATCCCTCTTTTCTAGGTTTGAAATCGGGATTTTTAAAGGGATTTCTAAGCAGGGAGATGAAGTTCAGCGAGCCCTGCGTGGAAATGAAGGCGCTGCAAACCTGAGCTCGAGGGCATTGCCTTGGGACACACCGAAGAAGAGACTCTGGAGAAGAGCTTTAATGGATTTTGAGTGCCTTTGGCCACATCCTCATCCCTCAGTTCTGCCCTTCCTTCCCCGGGATGGGCAGGGATTCGTCTCCCTTTATTTGCAGCGTGATGGGGAGAGGGATGAGGAGAGGGGAGAGGGATGAGGAAAGGGATGAGGAGAAGGATGAGGACAGGGATGAGGAGAAGGATGAGGACAGGGATGAGGAAAGGGATGAGGAGAGGAAGGAAGCCCTGGCTGGGAGGAGTTGTCTCTGTACTGACAGAGCTCACAGTGGTAAAACCGAGGTGTGAGTCCCACACTGAACGGAATTCCCGGGACCTCGGCCGCCGTTTCCCGTCTCCCTGAGGGGGAGATGCGCTGGAGTTCCTCCCTGTGCTGGCTTTGGTGGGGAGCAGAAAACCTGCAAGTGCTCCCATGAGGTAAATGCAGCCCCACCCTCACATCTGTGTGCACAGCCCAGGTTAAACCCGCTCTGAATCCCCAAATAAAGAGCCAATAAACCCAGCAGGCCGGAATATTCCACATCCCTCCAATTATAATCAGGTCTGGAAGAGAGGCTTGGAGGTAACGAATTACCTGCCCAATCTTTAACCCCAATTACCGGCTGCTTGTGCTCATCCATAATTGTCTTTCTTGAGGACTCTTTCTTGCTGGGGAGGTGCGTGATGGATTAAAGCGGCGGCTGCCTGTGGACAGCTCCGAGCTGATGCATTGTTTGCAGGTCCCACTTTCCCAAGCCACAGGTATTAACAATCCCTTCCGACACCTCCTCAGCCCCTGAGCTCCTCCTCCTCCCTGGGTGCAGCCCAGGGAGAACAAAAACCCCCCCTGAGCTGGAACTCTCCAACGCAAATTCTTGTTAAAAGACTCAGGAGAGGGAATGATTGTGACAACCACGAGTTGTTATTTATTACTCTGGCTGAGCCACACTAAATTGCTTTTGAGTGGTAGCCTGAATTCTGAATTGGCTGCAGTGTCACCCAAGCTGGGATATTTTGAACTCCCGGGTTATGAACTCTCAATAAGTTTGCTTGAAGTGATATGTTCTTATTTCCTCTGGAGCTCGTGGATGTGGTCAGCCACGGTTTGCACAGATTTCTGTGGAGCCATCAGGATGAGAAGCACATTCCTCAATGAAAACGAATTGGGATGGATATTCTGTGCCCGTGGGACAGCACGAAGTGACATTTGGGGCTGGGGGGACAGGAAGGAGATGGGGAAAGGGGGGAGGTTCAGCCTGGAGGGACCCCTCAGCTTTGTCCCCCTGGGAAATCCGTGTGAGAGGGGACTCGGGACAGCCTGAGCAGAGACTTCACCTGTGTGACCCCTCTCGTGGAGCGCTGGTGGCTGCACTGGAGCTGCCCTGTGGGGCTGTGCCTCCAGCTCCAGGGGAGCAGAGCTGGAGTGGCCGGGCTGGGCTCCAGCCCAGGCTCAGAGGCGCTGCTGTGATCCACGGCCCGTGCAGGCAGCAGCTGGAGCTGGCACAGAACGAGCTCAGCCCACGCACAGGGAGGCTTTAATATCGCTAATTCTGCTCCCCTGACCTGACTGCAGCATGAATGAAACACCTCAGGCCCGTCCCCTGAGCCCTGAGCTGATTGTGTGAGCGGGCAGGCAGAGCAAGGCTGTCCCTGCCTCCAGGGCTGTTTGAGTCCCTCCTTGTGCCCTGATTCGTGGGCAGGGCCGTGGATTTTGGGAGAGAGCATCTCTGCATCTCCACTGCCCCCCTGACTCTCCCCTCTCCTCCTGGAAGCTGTTTTTCCTGGCTTTGCAGCGTTCTTTGTGATCCATGGAGAAGCCTCCTGGTGCCGGGGCTGGCAGAGCCTCAGCCCTCGGCTGTGGGAGGGGCAGGAGGGGCACGTCTGACCCCGAGTCAGACACTGAATCTGTGCCTGTGCCCAAAAACAATCAAACCTTGAAGCTGGTCCATATTCCCGATGGAAATGTCGAGGTTGGGGTGCTCAGGGTGGTGTCACACGAGAAACACAGCCCAGGGTAGGTGCGGGCAAGCAGGAGAAGCGAAACTGCAGCGTCATTTCATCCAAGTGCCATTAATCTGCCTGGGAGAGCAGGGGAGGCAGCAAAGCCCTTCCTGCAGAGCTCTGGGCTCAGCCTCGCAGCAGCTGAGAGCTTTTGTTTGAACTTTGGGAGAGGAAAACAGCAAAATGTTGTGCCAGATTCGTTCTGGCTTAAATAAATGTCACGGGTGGTGATGAGGAGGAGCCGCAGCATGAGCTGGGCACACGCAAATATTGCTGCAGGGGCAAACAGAGGGGATGGGGGAGCCCAGGTGAGCTCGGGGGAGCCCAGGTGAGCTCAGGTGAGGGGTGCCGAGCAGGAGAGCTGCTCCAGGACACACATCCACCTATCCCACGTCAAAAATCAAAGTAATTCACCCTCGGCCTTTAATCTCGCTGTCCTCTGTGCTGCCCCCGCTGTTGTGGGGGGCAGAGGCTGGTGTGGAGCTGGGTTTTAGGCTGGATTTCAGGGCAGCTCTGCACTTCAGGGGAGCTCTGCACTGGGGTGCTGGGTGCGAGAATTCTCAGTGAATAAATGTGAAATACTCCTCGAGGTGCCACCAGCTCAGCGCAGCCGAGCCACTCCTTCGTTCTCAGGGGCAATCCAGTCTTTCCTTCCCTGGCACTTCCCGAGGGGCAGAGCCCATCCCTCTGCCTGCCCAGCCAGAGGTGCTGCCGCTTCTCATCGAGCACCTCCTCTCCCATTTCCCTGTGCTGCTCTCCCTGCCTTGAGCAGATCCTTGTTTTCAACTGTTTTATTCCTTTTGATTCCACCTTTTCTCGGTTATCTTGAACTCTGATCTCGCTGCCTTGGCCTCCCGCTGCTGCGACAGAGCCCGGCGGGAGAGGCCAGGGCGCTTTAATCCGGTGATTTGTGGAACTGCTGCTTGGCAGCCTTGAAGTGCCTCGTGTCTGTTCTTCAGAATGAGCTCGAAGCGGTGGCTGCAGGTCTCAGATGTCACTTTGTGTCACTCTCTCTGAGAGCCCAGAGTCCGACACTCGGTGTCACCACGCGGACGGTGGAAGGGATTTTCTGTGCTTGGACATCGGGAAGGGCTGGGCCAAGTGTTCTCCTGGAATACCTGTGGTCACTCTGGGTTTCAGTGGCTCCATCAGGGCCGTCCCACATTGTTTTAAATCCTGAACCGGGTGCGATCCCAGGAGCAGCTCTGATCTTATTCCGTTTGGATGTCGGTGTGCATTCCTTTATCCCGCTGGCACCGGGAGCAGCAGCCCCGAGTGTGACCTGAGGGGTTTGAGCACAGCCAGGCCGTGCTGGGGTGTTCCAGCTCCGAGCTCTGAGCTCACCAGAGCAGTTCCCTGCTCAGGAAAAGCGTCCTCACTCTGTGGAGACAAGGGCTCTGAATTGCCTTCCGGGCTGTGAGTGATTTTCTCCCGTTCTGAGCTCCTTTCCTGGCACTCTGCCCTTCAGTGGAGCTGCCTTGGCTTGGCCCCTCCTCACTGCAGGAGCTCCAGGCCATTCCTGAGAAATTAATTCTCATTTCAGAGCGAAGTCCCCCCAAAGCTCAGCCCGCAGCACGCCCTATCCTGAGCTGTTCTGACACTCGGCCTCCAAAAGCAGCCCCAGCTCTCCCCTGGCTGCTCCCCTGGAGTTCCACCCGAGCTGGAGCGCTGAAATCCTGGGTCTCAGCCTGCAATTAAACCCCGCTGTGCCCGGGCATCGCTGCCAGCCGAGCTGCGTGCCCCTGGCAGAGGGGCCGACTCCTGAATTCCGCTCCAGCAACTCCGGCCCATTTCCCCGGGGCCCGCTGGGCTCTCCCCAGAGCCTTGGCCAGGGAGGATGGATTTGAGCTGGCACCTCGCTCAGCCAGGCCATGCTAAACCCAAACCCTGCCCCTCTCCGTGAGGGAGCTTCACCGAGAGCAGAGACTCTGAGAGAGCCCCACAGTCACAGAACGAACTGGCTCAGAAAACACCTTTGAGATCGTCAAGCGTGGACGCCGAAAGCTGGGGTGCAGAGAGATTTTCCAGCTTTCTGCCTCTGTCTGTGAGAAAGTCTTTGCTTTCTCACAGACCCTGGCTGAAAACAGAAGTTTCTGTAAACGAATCCCTTTATCTTGGTATTGTTGTGATACTGAGCGGAGAAATGTTTTGAAATGGGTGTTGTCAGATCTAACCAATCACTCTGAGGAGGTGGATGGTCAGAAACCAATGGCCTTGTGCCACTCAAGCGAACTAAAATACACAACCCAGCTTGTAAATTAAATAAATCATTCTTTTTTCTCCTTGGACTGGGATCTGTGTCGTTCCTCACCGTTCCCGGTACAACAGCGACAGCCAAGCCCAGCCTAAGGAGCAGGAGGAGAGTTGTTTGATAGGAACAGCATTTCCTGCCTGCATTTGTGACGGGTTTGACAAGATCCTTCAGAAGGATAAAACCCACAGGAGTCCCAGGCTTGTAGAAGGGAAAATCGACATGAACTGAAAACACAACTGCAGTGGGAAACAAGGCGGGAGAGGTGAGGGGAGGGAAGGGCTGTAAGGACCGGGAAAAGCACGAGGGGGTGGTGGGAATGCTCTGGAGCTTCCTCCTTTCTCTGGGATTTTCTGTAGGATGAGCCAGCAGGACAGCATGCACCGAGCTGCTGGTGCCCCAAATCCCCCAAAATGAGGGGAAGCCCCTTCCCTCAGCAGCTGCTGCTGCTCCGGGTGACCCTGGAGGAGGGGACAGAGCTTGGGGTGCTGTCACTTCACCTCTGCAGAGGGGAACGAGCAGAGCCTGAGGCCACCCCAGCCCTGCCCAAACAAACACCTCGGTGACCCAGGAGCCGGGGAATGGCACAAAGTTCTGAGGACGTGCCAGGCACGGGGAGCTGTGGTCACTCTGTCACCCAGGCAGGGCTGAGGCTGCTGCCCCTGCCTCGGGAGCAGCCTGGCTCAGCCTCCTGCTGCAATAAATAAACAGGGAAGGGGGGAAATATTCCCCTCCTGCAGCAGCTGCGGGGTCCCTCTGCCTGCTCGGGGGAGGGCAGGAGGAAATGTTTAATTTCCAATAACTGTGTGAAGCTGCCCCTGGAGCCAGGCTGGAGGGCAGGTGCTCCCTGAGTCAGGAATTGAGATCAGTTCATAAAACACCTCATGGAAATTCCTGCAATTGCAGCCGCAAAAGCTCTTTAATGTCCACACTCTGTTATTAAATACAGGAATAAAGAGCTGGGGAATGGATTCTGTGCTGGCTATCGTTTTGGGTGAGTGCAGGTCAGGTCCCTCTGGATTTCTGAATAAATCTGGGCTCTTGTCAGAACCCGAGGAGCCTCCTGAGTGCTGGGGTCCAGCCTCCAAAGCAGGATTTATCTGCTGCAGCCTTGGGTTTCTTGGAGGATTAATTCACTTAATCATAACTGTTTTCTGTGAGCATTTTAATCAGCTGCTAATCCTCATCTCTTCCTTCACATTAGCTAATTAAATCAAGTTATTATTTTTAAGTGTTCCCTCAAAGCCAATGATTCTTATGGAAATGGGTGAGGAGGTCTGTGCAATGTCCTAGACAGGATCCTGTTCTTTTGGGGGCTTTTGGTGGCTTTTCTTTAACATTCCTCTGGCAGCTTGGGAAACATCCTTTTTCTTCATGTTGTACAACGAGCCTGTTCTGTGTTCTTGTTTTTATTCATAAAGACAGATAATAAAATTAATGCCTTTGGTGGTAGTAGCAGATCACCCCCCACAGCTTTCAGGCAGATCTTTGTGATAAATGAAGTTACTCGCCAGAAATAGCAATAAACAAATTATACAAGCAGAGTTCAATCTGCATTGAATCCCCACAGACGCATCTGGGAAAGCTTGTTAGAAATAATTGTGGTTTTGTTCCACTTCTCCCTTCCCTCAGGTTTTGTTGCAGGAGATAACAGCAGCAGCATCCTCTTCGTGTGCTGGCTCTGCCCGGTGCCTCCTGCAGCCCCCAGGAGCTGCTTGGGGCATTTGTCCAGCTCCCAGCTGGGACATCCTGGAGCCCTTGAGGGCCGTGGGCACCCAGGAACTGCCCAGTGCGATAAAGCAAATTGTCTTCCTTCCTGGAACCCCAGGGGACGCCTGGAAAATCTCCTTGGTGATGTTTTTGCAGAGGGGAAAAAACAAATCTGTCAGGGAGGTGCTCCTCAGAAACACCAGCTTTGTCCTGCCTGACCTCCCCCACGTCATGGCCCAGTGCAAATCCTGTGGGGTTTGGGAGCAGGAGACTTCTCCCTGTTTTATTCCCAGCCCCAAAACTGAATCTGCTGTTCCCTGTTCCGTTGTGGTGCAGAGCAACACAAACATTGCAGTTCCTGGGGTTGCCTCTCCTCAGCCAGGACTGTCAGACCTGGCGCTCTTCAAGGATTTTGAGATAAATTTTACCTCTGGGAAATCTCCAGGTATTTCATTACATTTCGGGGATAATTGTCCTCCCCTTTTGCTCATTTCTAGGGGGAAAGATAACACCTCTCCTTCATTAATGAGCCTTCTTTTATCTGAATTATTTAAATACGAGGCGAGGCCCCTGCTCATTCTCCTTCAGCACAGGCAGCCCTACCCTGAGCTGCTAAGGACACTGCTAAATGAGATTTAATAATATAGCAGGACATTTAGCATATATTAATTAAATATCAGCAGATGGTGAGGAGAGCCCTTGCTGGGAGTGAGTACAGAGGAATGGAAGTGCCACGTAATTAACCAAACCTGCAGCAACAATGGAGGTGCAATTCCTGTTTTATTAACGCGATGCCGGGGAATTTAATTACTGCCCCAACTCCAACTCTTCTTCATGGCAGAGCCGTGGAGCTGGAGAGGAGCGGTGTCAAAGGGTTTGGAACCTCCTCTGTGAGAGCAGCTCTGGCAGCCCAAGAACTTGGAGTAAAAAGCTGGGTATGAGGTTGGGAAAAAGGCTCTGGTGGTCCAAGGCTGCACTCGTGGAGTGAACCTGAAAATTGGCATGAAATCTGGAAATTTCTGAGTGCATCAGCACGGAAATCCCTGCTGGCACCGTGGTGGCAGCCGCGCGTTTGGAGTTTTGCCAGGCCAGGGATTTTTGTGCTTCCCTCCAAGCCGAGGTGGCCTCAAGCTTCACCCTCCAAGCCCTCCTTGGGTGTTCACAGCATCTTCTTAGGGTTAAAACTCAGCTCTAACAAAGATTGGCATAAAACCCCTGGAGGTCTGGCAGGATTTGGGGTTTCCAGCCCATTTTCCAGCCCATTTTCCAGCCCAGAGCTGCAGGGAGAGTCTGAGCACCAGAGAGTTCCTTGTCAGGCACCTTGTGAAGGTTTTGGGATCCAGGTTTGTGGGGCTGCTTCTCCTGGGTGGTGAGGTGGGAACACTCAGGATGGCAGCAGCTGCCTGAGCTGCCTCCCCTGAGACAGCAGTGCTTAGACAAGAATAAATTAAACCCTTAATCCTGCAGACCTTTTTTTCCCTGCAAAATCCTCATTTGTGCCTTTTCCCAGGGCAAAGCAATATTTAGTGGCAGAAGCAGCTCTGTTAACTTATGTTGGTGGAGTTCCTGTTATATTCAACCTGACATAAAATGCCAAGAAATGGCCAAGAATGACATTTAAATGCATGGAATCGACAGCCCTACCTCTAGGTGTGGGTTTGCTGCAGGTTTTTTTTTTCCCTAAATAATAATGTAAAGCTACATTTGCCATCCAGTTCTGCTACCTTAAAGTACCTTGTTTGACATTTTACTGTGATGAGTGAACCTTTAACAAGGTCATTAGCTTTGAAGGATTTTTCTCCTGGGGCTGTGGCAAGCAGTTTATTCTAAATAGCCAGGAAGAGAGAATAAAATATAAATAAAAATAACACTGTGTAACTGTGAAAGATTTCATTTGTAAAGAACATAAAGTGGAAGTCTCCACAAAATAATCCGGCCCTTCAAGAAGCCAGCAGTCATTGAAATGAATAAATCCAGGCACAGTGGAATAACTCCATAAAAATAACACCAAACTCCTCCAGGTTTATGGGAGAGGAGTCCCTGCAAGGAGAGGACCTGGCGCAGTTCTGGACTGCAAACATTCCCAGAATTGCCACTCAGCTGGAGAGGGAACAGCAGCAGGGTGATAATGGGAACAGAAATGGTCGGATTTGTGCTTAAAAAGCCAACGGGGTGAGATCCTAATCCGGGTTTTTCTTGAACCCCTGGATTCTGAGAAGGCAAACCCTGGAAACTGTGGGCTCAGAGCTCCCAGTTATCAATGGCTGCTTTGATTATTGATCAGGAGAGGCCAGAGGTGCCTGCTGTGGGTTCACACTGAGCTGCAGGGCTCCAATCCTGAGCTCACAACGAACCTCTGGCCACTGCTGCGTGCAGGGACCCTTTATCAGAGGCTTAAAATGAAATTGTCCATCAGTAATTCCGGGGGAATGATGTGGGAATGTGCTCATCCTGCCCGGCTGTGCCTTCAGGAGGCACCTGGAGCGTGGTGCTCCATCCCTCGGGTGATTTCCTGACATCCTTCACTGCTTTTAGCCCCGAAAGGGAGAGCCCGGCTCCTGCTGGGAACCAGTGGAATCCCATTCCCAAAGGCAGGGAAACGCCTGCTGTACCCAGTGAGGGGAGCAGACCCTGCCCGAACCCCAAACCTCTCTGCAAACAGCAGCAGCGAGCCCTTGGTGGGCTCTCAGGAGCGATTTGTCCTTTGTGGAACTCATCTGCAGCGGTGTGGACAAACTCCCGCGGAGACACAACGCTCTGGGACAAAAACGGGTTTCAGGCAAGGAAAATCCAGTCCGTGGGCAGCAGCGGGAATTCCAGCTCCGGCCGTGGGTGCTGGGACTGTTTCCGTGTGTCTCTCTCCATGCAGGACCTGGCAGGCGCTGACAGCCGAGTGGAACAGTGGGAGATCAAGGAAATGCTCCCGGACAGTGCTCGAGATGTCTTTGTCAACTCCCCATCAGCCCCGAGAGCAGCCAGAGCAAAGAGCTCAGCCTAATTGGCTGGCGTCTCGTTAATTGCACTGTTTAGTCAGTCATTATCAATGAGCACGAGGAGGAATTTTAAGACATTTATTTGCTGCCTATAGCACGGGAAACATCTTCTATTTGATACACAAATATGTTGCCCCTTATCTCCCGTCTCACAAGGGATTTGTTTAACCAAGGCTCCGGCTGATACGAGCAGGCTTTTAAATTGAAAAATTGCGATTCATTCCCCCACAACTTTGATACAAGTCTTATCAGCAGGAGGAAGTGACAAAAACATATCTCTTCTCCAAGACAGAGGAAGGATTAGCCGAGCAGCAAAGGAGACTTCATTTTGTGTCTCAGGAAGGAGAGGAGTGGGAGGAAAGCTCTGTCCTTCACCCAGAGCGTGGCTGCAAAGGGCTGCTGCTGGGCCTGGCTTTGCCACATTCTCAGCAAGGTTGGGCACCTTTGGTTCTTCCTCGGGCTGAAATTATTGCCAAGGTTCTCAAGGTGTGAAATAGTGGGGAGCGCAGGGGAGCAGCCAGGCAGGAGTTTGGGGTGTTTGCTGCGCAGAGCCACCCCTGGAAGATCCTCAGGAGCCGCTCACTTCCCTGGAATCAGCGCCCAACAAACGCATTTTGTTACTTCCACCACTTCCTCTCAGAATGCCCCTCAGGTCAGCAGTGTTTTTTACAGGAGGAAGCCGAGAGGAGGAACAAAACCCATATTTGCTCCTTGCTTTGCTTTTTGATTGAGCTCCAGGCCCAATCAGGCCTAATTAAGCCCCTCTGTTGCTCTCCATGAGTTCTGCTCCAGGCCTGTGGCTCCAGACTCGTGGTTTCATCATTACAGGGATCGATGGGGGGGATTTGTGATTCAGCTGGGTGGAAACTTGGCAGAATGATAATGTGGGATGCTCTTTGATGATCGGTATGCGATGGGAAGGGGCTCGAAAGTGCAAAACTCTCCAGATCTGCTACAAGCAGCTGAATTTAGCAGCTTTTCAAAAGGATGGTGGTAAATATTCAAATAAAAAAAAAAGGGGCTCAGGGCATGTGAGTTGTTGATATCTGAGATCTGTCAGTCGGAACCATCCTCGCCTTGTGTGGAGGTTTGAACTGAGTTCCAGCTCCAAGGTGTACCACAGCTCCAGGGTGTAACATTTCTGTGTCCTTGGACAGAAAACGGTAAATTCAGGGTCTTAATTGCCCAGATAGACTTTGAGTTCGGAGGGAAATTTATGTGAGGTCTCTATTTCCCACTTAAAATTCCACGCCTGCACTTACACGGGAGTGGAATTATTCTCCAGCATGGAATTGCTTCAATCCATCCCGGCCTGGATCACTTTTGCTCTCCTTTAAGGGAAGAGCAGCAATAACTCAATTAAAGTGACATTGTATTCATGGTGGCTCGTGCCAGCTAATAAATAGTGAGAGCTGTTCGTGCCACGTTTGGGCTCCTCTCCCGTGTTTGAAGAGCGGCACAATTTGACATTTGTGCGCGTTAAATCTTCCCCGGCAGCCACCGTGAGCAATGAATTAAGTGTGGAAATTGGAATGGTGTCCTGGGGAGGAGAGGGACTTGTCACACTCCCCCTGACAAGTGCCTGGCTGGGGTGGGGGCACTTTGGGGGTGTGGGTAAAGCCCCGGGGCCACCAACTTCAAGCACCACACTGCAACGGAACCTGTCATTTCTCGCAAAACGCTCTTCCTTCCAGAGCAATCAGCACCATTTTCTGTTAATTACCACCACCTTTGTGATTTAATAACCTGTGCGAGGCGGAACGCTTCCTTCCAGCTCGGGAAAGCGCTCAGCGCTTCCCTCGCTCGGCCACGCGGAATCGCTTCACATCCCCGCCGTCCCAAAGTGTTTTACAAGCGGCCCTGCTCTGGCACAGACCTGCCCATCTGTTTGCCTGAATAACAATCAGCATTTATATTCCGAGAGTGCCCTTTGCCGTGCCTGCTCTCCACGCAGGACCATCTGCTCGGAATTGCTGGAATTCCGGGAGCTGGGCCGTGCCTTTGGCCTGGCCGGGGAGCCGGGAAGGTTTTTCCTGCCCGTCACTCGAATTCCTGGGTTGTTCTGCAAGAAGGGAAAGCAGGAGCTGGGTGTGAGGTCACCTGCCCCACGGTGGCCCTGGCTGAACGGCAGGGAGGGAAATCCCTGGATTAGAAGAGCTCTTTGTTCTTCCTGCTGGTTTTTATCTCTTCTCCGGAGGGGGAAGTGTTTCATCTTAGCTAAGGGAAGCTCTCAAGCAGGGCTTGGGGCAAGGGGATCTCCAGAGGTGCCTCCCAAAGGAATTCCTGGAAGAATCCATGGTTTTGGTCCATCAGGCACTTCCCAAACCTGTGGAGGCCCCTGGGCTCTGCGGCTGGGAGAGGTGGCGAGCAGGGATGGACATCCAGCTGCAGCCTCTTGTGCTGACCGGGCTGCAGCCATGCTTTAAATGAAGAACAAATCCTCCTAATTGTTTTTTTTGGCAGATTTCCTGTGATAAATGATTCTCTGACTTTACAGCTCCTTGAATTCGGGTCTGCAGCGCTGTTTACAAACCCACAGAAAGCGACGCCTGAGCAAACAGACAATGAAAGAGCTCTCGTAAACTGCAACCCTGTGTAATTGCTGCCTGGGAAGTGTTCGTGGGGGAGAGAAGAGGCTTCCTCCTTCTTCCAGACTTGACATTCAGAGTGTAAATGTTTGCAGAATCTGCCTTTCCCATCCCTAATTATTTTTTGTTTGTCCGTCTGTTCGCCCTGATCCTGCGCCGGGAAGGTTTTGCAGGGCTGGGCCCTGAGTGACAGCAGCTCAGAGAGTCGCTCCCATGACAGCTCTGTGTCCTCCTGGCTTGTGGGGGAAATTTGGGATATTCCAGCCTGTGGGGCAGTTGATGCTTCTGTGCCTTTTCAAGCTCCATCCATGTTTTTGCTGTGCTCAGTCCTTCAGAACTCACAGGCTGGAGCTGCCTCTGCCCTTGGGAGCCCTGAGATGACGTTGGCCACTTCTGTCCCAGCTTTGGCAGGAATCCCAAATGGAGAAATGACAATTCCCAGCCTTTGGTTTTGGGGCTTTCAGGGGAGAAAATGACCAACGCTCAGTGAGGCTCTCGGACCTTCCCCACGGGACTGGGAACTCTTTTCCCTGCACATCCAGCAGCTCCCGGGGCTTGTTTGCAGAACGAGCCCCAGGAGCTCCTGGATGTGCAATAGAACCCAGCCCCAGAAATCTCTCCCGAGGGCAGAGAGTGGCAGGACTGGTAATTTTGTGAATTGTATCATTAATAAAATATATTTTATTCTATTTGATGCCGGCTTTGGAAGGTTCCTGTATGATTATTACATTTTTAAGCATCAGATTTTTTTTCTTTTCTAACGGCTTTACTGGAGGCTAAATTGAGATCTAATACAAAATTCAAAGAGGTTCTGCTGAAATGCCATTAAAATTTTAACTTTATGTTCTTTCAGGGCTTTAAAAGTTATGGAGGCAAAGCAGTACAAGGCAAGAGGAATTTAACTGCCGGGTTTCTGTGTTCTGCAAAGGGAAGAGTGTCCAAAAAAGAGACGAATTTTCTGCCTTCTGAGAAGGATTTGTTAAAAGAAACTGCTGAGGAACAAGTCCTTGGCCCAGCCCTGACTACAAATGACACATAAATGTCTCTGAGTGTTTAGAGCCTCCCAGGATGGGTTTAATTCACGATCCTGAGGTATGAAAGCCTGGGGAGGATGTCCTCTGCTGGGCACCAGCACTCCCATTTAACACCTGTACCCTGCCACAGACACTCGCAGCTGGAATTCTGGCTGGAGCCTCTCCCGTGGCACTTCTGCTTCATCCAGGAAAAAAAAAAATAAAGACAAATATCACAGGCTGCCGTGCCTCCCCGCAGTGACTGCACAGGGCTTTTAATTTCTGTGATAGCCACTGAAAAATTCATGAAGGAGCTTTTCTGCTGCCTCATGGAAGTCAGCTCCTGCTGGAACTCCGTGGTGGCAGGGAAACATTCCCTGATCCGGGAGGAGTTCCTGTGAAGTCTCTCTGCTTTTAGCTCTTATTTAAGCCAAAGTTGTCAAAGAAAAGCACTTTACAACCCCCCCAGATGATGCTGTGCTGTTGTTTTGGGTTGTTCTGGGGGGTGTTTATTCATTCCTGGGTTTTTTTGGGTGGGGGGGAGCAGCACATCCAAGGAATCCCGGATAAAGTGAGAGGAGTGGGGAGGCAGGAACCAGAGTGGGAATTCTGGCTGGGGTTGCTCGTTGTGCCCACAGCACACAGGTAAATAGGAAAGTGCATCCGTGTCCACACATCCAGACATTCCTAAATCCAGGGTTTCTTTCTGGCTCCATTTTAGAGCTCAGACAGAATTTCCCTCTCTCCTGCTCACTCTTTGTGGATTTTGTCCTACTTGTTCACACGACTGTTTCTTCAAAATCTCCACGCCTTTGTTTTGACAGGGTCGAACATTCCCCAAGGGGGTTTTAGGCATTCATGTGGAAAAGGGAAAAAACAGTTCCTTGCTGCAGCAGGAATGGCCCGAAATTCCTGTGTGCTCGGCAGATCCTGGGGTGCCCGGCCTGGCGACACACCGGTGTTACCAAGCTTTAATTGAATTATTGCCACGAGATAACGGGCTGGCTCTTGGAGTTATTTTTAATTCTTTTGTTTCCGTATCAATAAAATAGCACAGGCAGAAATCAAATCTTTTTGGAGAAAGGGAGTGGAAGGGGAGGGCACTGGGACATGGGCACGGGGGCAGCTGCTCTGGCCCCTTTGGGTTTATTCCTTTTGCAGCATCACATCTGCATCTCATGGAAAATTAAAACACAAAACGCATTTTTCTGGCACAAAAAGCTCTGGAGCAAAAGGCAGCGTCGGATGAGCAAAGCCCTGAGTGCTGAGGCATCAAATAGAAGATTTTGCAATATATAAATATATATATATACACACACATGTGTTACATCATAGATCCAATATAGACACAGATCCCAAAACTGAAATTCCTGAAGCTCCAAACTCGTCATTTCCTGTCCCTCTCCTCAAGGACATTCAACTGCTTTCCTTTGTCTCGTCCTTCAGCTGAAGCTGAATGGATTCCTGAATCCTGAAGGTTTGGGTCAGTCCGGAATCATCCTTTCCAGACCCTGGGGGTTTTTTGGCAAATCATCAACAAAATCCGTGGTTTGGTGGTAGGTGAGGAATTCCACCCGTAGAGGAACGAAGGGCAAGGATCTCTCAGGAGCCTTCCACGGGCAGCCCCGGTGACAGGGGGCTGCAGGTGGCTTTGTGCCGCTGCTGCTGGGTGCCCGCAGGGCCCGGCCTTTGCCCTGAAGGATGAACGGGCTGAGCCCGTCCTGGCAGCAACCACGGGGAATTTTACCCAGGAGCGTTGTGAGCTGAGCTGTGACCTGACTCCACCTCAGATCTCACCCTGACATAGCCCAGCTCCTGCTCACCCAGCTGGAAAGGAAAGCGGGGCTGGTTCCAGGTGAGGAGCAAAGCCCTGGAGAGCTCGGAGCTGCGGGGAGCGGCAGGAGCCGCTGCTGAGGTTCTGGGGCCGGTGCTGCGTTCGTCAGCTCGGAGCTGGGACCGGCACCGGGCGGGAGCTCAGCGGAGCCTCCCTGATCCGTCCTGACAGCGCCGGGCCCGCACCTGGCCGGGCTTAACCCCGTGCTGGGGCTGCCCTGCTCGGGGGGACAGCCCTGGTCACTGCAGGGGACAGCCCTGGTCACTGCAGGGACAGCCCTGGTCACAGCAGGGACAGCCCTGGTCACTGCAGGGGACAGCCCTGGTCACTGCAGGGACAGCCCCGGTCACTGCAGGGGACAGCCCTGGTCA
>VWZW01006285.1:262719-274994 GCA_013397115.1 Edolisoma coerulescens
GCTCACGCCAGGGACAGCCCCGGTCACTGCAGGGACAGCCCTGGTCACAGCAGGGGACAGTCCCGGCTCCTGGGGACAGCCCCGGTCACTGCAGGGAGGTTTCCCCTCTCGCTCTGAAGGTCTCAGGATGGAGGGGCTCAGTTCACGTCTCGAGTGTGTGACTGAGGCAGGACCTGGTTTATCCTGACCCAGCTTCTGGGGAGCTTCCTGTGGCTGCTCTGTGCAGGGAAAAGGACGGAGAGCTCTGAAATCTCTTCATGAGGAGAAGCAAATCCACCCTTGACGTGAAATCCGAGCGTGTTTTGTGTCAATAACCAGCCCGGCAATGACATCTCGGATCTGCTGCTCCAAGTGCTGCTGACACGGGAGATTAAAGCTTCGCTTTGAAACAGGAGCACTCGCTGTCAATAAATCGTGGTGAGGGTTTCCTGGCACAGACAACTGCCAAGGCAATGGGAGTTTTCCTGGTTTTCCAGCTCCTCCACAGTGGCTGCCCAGGGTGCTGTGAAACGCCCGAAATTCCCTTCCCAGGAAGAGGGAATTGGGATGGATTGTGGCCCGAGCTCGGCCCAGAGCAGAGCTTCCTCTGTGCAAAACCGCTTTGACAGGAGGTGTTGCCAAAGGAATCGTCCAGGGAGCCCTCCTGGAGCGGGGGAGAGCTCAGGGAGCCCTCCCGGACCGGGAACGGGAGATTTATTGGCCATTTAAGGGCTGCCAGGAGTGCACTCAGCGGAGGGATAAACGGGAATGAATTGGAGCGGCTCCTGCTTTACTCGCTTCTTTTGGCTGGTGGAATTCAGATCTGAATTTTCAGAATTATCTGAATTACCTGAATTATCTGAATTACCTGAGTCCTGCCCCTGCAGAGGGTGGTTCCCTGCCCGGGGCTGAGCGGGACCTGTCCCCCTGCATCTCCCGGGGGCCGGGGAGGATGGATATTTTGGAGCCTGGATATTTTTGGAGCAGGGCTGGCAGGCTGCCGCTGTCACCGAGCTCCTGTTCCCCACTGCCTGGTGGCAGTGACACGGAGGAAATGTCAGCCCCATCCCGAAAGGAATCGCTCCCTGCCCGGACCGGATCCCTGCACCCACACCCACCCCGGAGCCGGCCGGAGGGAGCACAGATCCCGCTTTTCCCTCCCTCCCACTCTTCATTTCCACCTTTTAAGCGCTTTTCCCTGGCAGTTATCCCTGAGAACCTGGAAATTCAGCTCTCACTGGGCTCTCCCAGCTCCAGGTGCAGCATCCGACCGCGGCCACGGGACCAGATGGTGGAAGCTGCCGAGGTCCCCCGGGACTTTTGGGAAGAGGAGAAATGACTCTGAATATCCTGGCTAATTATCCTGTGGGAATTGCGTTTATCTGCCAGCATCTTCGGCGTGAGGAACCTCTGTGTTTTGTGAAATCTTCCAGGCTGAAGGTGACTTGTTGTGTTTTGGAGCATGAGCAGAATTCTCTCCATAGCAACTGGAGTTTAACAGCAGAAATGTCGCACGCTCGGGGAGATGTTAAGCTTTGGTTGAAGATTTTTGACAAAAAAAACCATGGTGGAAATGTAGAAGTTTCTTTATTTGTATTAAATAAAACGAAATATCACTTAGGGACAGCCTGAGAGAAAATTAGAAAATGTTCTTTGTTGTATTTTGTGTGCAATCGAGATTCAGGGGTGGGAGAAAAAGAAACAAAAGGTCGCTGTCGCTGTCAGAAATCGCAGGGAACGACAATGGATGTGTGGAACCGGGGACATTCACACCTTTCTGTGGTGCAGCTGCCACCGGCCCGGCCACCTCGCAGCCCAGGAAATCCTTCCCAGGCACGGATCCAGTCCCTGGCAGCCTGTGAACTCCACTGCCCCGTCTTGCAATATCTCACATATTTTGAGATGATTTGGAAACGAAGTGTCTGGAAAACACAAGGGCTGCAAGCTGATCTTGAAGGGATTTTTTTGTTCTCTCTCCTACGTGATGGCTCAGAAGAAAATGCTGATAATGGCAGGAGCTGGGATGCCAAAATGAATGAATTTGGGATTTGGAGGCAAATACTGGAGGATAAAAACCCCCGTGGAAGGAGACGGTGCTGGAAGGACGGTGAGGAAGGTGAATGCCGGGAGGTGAAATCGGTCACAGTCAGTGAATGGAGCTGCCAGAGCCAGGGATGCCTGAACACAAAATCCTTTCAGATCCAAATCAGCCCCAGGAGGGAAGGCCAAGGCCTTGTGCAGCTGCTCCCAGAGGGGCTGAGCCCCTGCAGGGCCCTTGGGAAGGATCTTGGCTGGAACAGGGAACAAACCCTCCAGCAACTGCTGTGAGCGAATTCTCCTGGCTCAGTCCCCAGGTCCTCGGTGAAGCACCGGGAGGGAAACGCTGGTGCCTCTGCACTCCTGGAAACCTCTGGGGAAAACTCCTCAAACCCAAATGAAATGGCTCAAAAAGCTGCCTCAGCCCTCGGGGTTGGCTGGGCCAGGCAGCAAACACTGCAGGGTTGGGGAGTTTGGAGCTGTTTCCTATTTCCACAGCCCTCCAAAACCATCAGGAAGGGCTCCAGAGCAGGAGATGCAGCAGGGATCTGGAGGAGAAGGAGCAGGGACTCCCCTTTTCCCCCTCCACACACACGGGGGCTGTCAGAGCCCAGCCAGGGTAAAACAAACCCACAGCACCCCAGTTCCTCAGTGTAAAACCCACAGGGCCTCAATTCCCTCAGGATCTTGGCTTTAGGACACAAAGGCCGCTCAGACCCTTGCACATCTCCCTCCTCTCCATCCATAGATGGAGCTGGTACCGCACAAATCCATGGGAAGTCCATCCTGGGAGGCCTCCCGGGCTCCTGCTGCCACCAGGATGAGAGGAAAACACATCAAACAGAGCTGGCATCCCTTTTAAATCAGATCTGTAATTGTCATCCCATCAAAATACATATGGATGAGGAAGATAAGGGCGTTTTTTAAGGACCAGTTCATTAAGTTCTGATGCATTTCTATCATGTACCTGCTAGAGTGCTTGAGTTTATTGGGAATAACATTTTTATCAGCTGCCAGCTCCCTTTGGTGACTTTTCTTTCATGATTTTTTTCCGTTATGAGATAAAACAATGCATTTTAGAGAAGCTGCTGATGAATCTGACATTTGCCCAGAAACTCTTCTCTCTTACAGCTGCAGTTTGAAACTTATTTGGGGTCTGAATTAATTCCTCCTTGCACGATTCCACCTTTCATTGCTGATTTAACCACCATTACTGGTCGGAAACGTTATGAGTTCAGTTGGAAGGGCTGAATTCCCAGAGAATTGGGGTTGTCTCTTTATCCCGGGGCGGGCAGAGATGGGAGAGGTTTTTGTTCTGTTGGTGCCAGGAGCTGAGATGGTTTTTGGGGGGGACAGGAACAGCAGCTCCTTCTGCTGCATCCGCTCTGGGCTGGACAGAGACACAGCTGGGCACAGCTGGGCCTGCTCACTGGGGAATAAAAGGCTGGGTTTGGTGAAAACAGCACCGAAACGGGAGAATCCCGGGCTGTGGCAGCTCTGCCTGGCCGGGAGCTGCTGCACAGAGCCCGGGAGCCTCCTCGGGCTGTTTGGGATGGAGGATGGGATCAAGGCAAGGAAACGGAGCTGTAGCAATTCCCTCCCATGGCTTCTGAGATCATTAAACCTCGTGGACGAGGGAGGATGGGCCCTTCCTTCCTCGCATCCCGGGAAGCCGTGGCCGCCTTTGGAAAAGCAAACACGGCCCCTTGGCGCTTCCAGTGAACCACCCGAGCGGGCACTCGGGAGCCCGTCCCCTCCCAGGAGCTCATTGATACTAAACTTGGTGGTTTTTTACTGCTAATAAATTGCAGCAGAGGAGAGAAAGTTCCCTCGCTGAGGCGGGAGCAGCAGCTCCTCCTCTGCCTCCCCGGGGAGAGGAAGGATCCTCGGAGCGTGGTTTTCATCCTCTCCCCCCACAGCGATCGAAGGGGGTTTGTTTGATAACACCCCCTTTGTTCTGGCAGGTGATCACGGGCTGGCCCAGATAGCATCGCAAACTCGCTCCCTTCTGATAGCGGGATCTTATCAGGGCCTCAGCAGCGCGCGGCGGTTTCCAGGATGTGGCTTTAATTAAAATGACAGCGTGGGACAGCTGGGGGGAGATTCCTCGGTCGGGCATCTCGGCAGCATCATCTGGAGAGGGACGGGGTAATAAATGTCTTTTATCTGGTGGAAGGAGAAGGGAGAGGAGCGTTTTGCTGACACATTCATCAGCTGCTGCTGGACGGGGCTTCTGCTGCACCGGGAGGTTCTGGGGGAAGGGAAGGGGTTCGGAACCTACGGACTCTGCTGGTGGATCCCAAACAACCTAAAAACTAAAACCAAAACGATGTGGGAAGCTAGAATGGGAATGGGAGGGTTTGCACCTCTCTTTTTGGTCATTGGTGATGGGCAGGTCGGGTTTTGGGATGTAAATACAGGATTTTTGGAGCACAACATCCTCTGTGTCTGGGCTGGGCTTGGTTGGGGGCTGGCTGTGTTCTCACTGCAGGAATCAGGGTTGTAGGCAGCATTTCCAGGGCTGGTTTGGGGAACAAAGTGGGGCATTCCTGACCCACAGATCAGCAAATTGGTGGTTTAGGGATGAGGAAAGGCTGGATTTGCCTGGCTCAGGGGAGGGATGTGCTGTGGGGAGGGATTGTGGCACCTGGGGACAGCTCTCAGGTGTCTCTGAGGCTCAGGAGGCCTCTCTGAACCCCCTCCCTGCCCCAAAGCTCCAACACCTTCAGAATTCCCACCTCGGAATCCCCAAATCCAGGGCAAAGCTCCTCATCTTCGTGCTGCTGCCAGGGAAACCGGGGCGGGGAGGGCGAGCCCGGCCTTATCTGCAGCACGAGGCTGCTTATCAAAGCACCTGCCTGCCCTCCTCTCCCCACCCTCAGAGCTGAGCCGCCCTTGCTCCTGCTCCCCAAATTCCCACTGATAAGAGCCCGTGGTGCCAGTATACCAGATTTGAGTCTCTCTTCATCAGGTTATTAGTGAATGGGGCTCTTCTCCTNATCAGAGATGAAAAGAAGCAAATTTAATAATTTCCAAGGGTTTTTATGTACTGGTTCACAAGAGGTGTGGTAAGGGGCATAAGGCAATTGGTCCTCTGGCCACCCATCCCTTGAGGGGATCAGTCAAATTCTAAGATACCCATTTCTAAATATTTTCCTAGTCAAAACCATAACAATCAGGCAAACATCCTGCAGGTGCAAGAAGTTTACAAAACTGTAACATAGTCTGAGGTGGTTTGTATGGGAAAGACAGAGCTCTCAGAAAATGCTGCAGAGAGCTGAAGAAATTCCCTGCTGAAGCTTTTTCAGTATCTCTAATTTTCCACTTTCTGACGGGGTTTGGGGCCCTTCCCAGCCTTTGAAGGCGCGGGGGGAGCACTTCAAAGCAGGAGCTGCCCCCCAGCCAGAGCCGGAGGTTTTCCAGCACCAAGCACCTTCTGAATTGGAATTTCATTCTCTCGAGGCCAGCTCCGTGAATATCCCAAACAACGAGAGATGACAATGGATGAAAAGGCACCGGGAATCAGCTGACTTAAGGGAAAATAATTACTTTTACTCAGCAAAGCTGAAGTTAATGTTTTTGAAGCGCTGAGTTGCCTGACAGAATCCTCCTCGGAGAAGGAGTTTTTCCTTATTAATCTCAGCGCTTTTTCTTGCTTTGTTTCATTCCTCTGTATGTATTTTGGAGCTGTTAAAAGCTGAATGGAAGTGCTGCGTTTCCTGTCATGGTTGGCTTTGAGATCAGAGGTTGAAGGAAATCTCAGTGGAGGGGAATTGATGGGGTTGATTCCCTGGCTGGGGATCTCGTTCCAGAAGCCTGGTGCGATGCTCTGCTTCGGTGACACAGTGCAATCCACACTGATGGGGTTGCCTTTAATTTCTTTTTTCATGTCAAGGTCGTGTCACCGGCAGCGCAGATTTCCCTGACACGACGCCGCAAGGACTGGGTTTGTGTCTGACTCTGCAGAACTCCTGGGTTTATTAAAATGTTGGTGTTTACCGACGTGGGAAATACAAACTTCCTGCCAAAAAAAATACCTGTTCTGATGTGGAGCATTGCACACTTCCTGGGACTGGGAGAACTTTATTGCACATCTCAGCTTGGCTCCAAATCCAAGAGCAGTTTCCTGGCAGTCACGTTCCCACCTTAAAATACAGCCCTGGCTCAGAAATGTGAGTCTCTTTATCTTAGTTCATTACAGCCACCCTTTAAATAATCAGTAATTACCAGCCTTTAACCTTCAGTTCTAACCCGAGACAGCAGTTATTTCATATTATTTTACCTTAAGTGTTGAGGAAAGTAAAAAATCTGTATTTCAAAGCGATTTAGTCTTCGGGTTTTATCACATGATCTGGGCCTTTAATGGCTTCATAATTATTCGTACCTGGGCTGTCTCCTCCTGCCTCCCTTCCCACAAATCTTCTTTATAGCAGGATCAAGGAATTGTCTCCCTCAGCTTCCTGGGAATTGAGGCAGGAAGGGGAATTGAGGCATAAAAGGGGACTCGAGGCAGAACGGGGTGCCCTGGCTCGAGGCTGAGGGGAAAATTCCATGGAAAACACAGAAATTCCCAAATTTGTGTACTTCAGTCCGTGCTCTGGGGTTTGTTGTGTTGCATCCTTCACACATCGATTGTAACTTAAAACAGATCAGTGATGGCCCGGGATGATTCACCTGGGAATTCTGAGGGAATGTTTGACCCTGGGAAACAGGGCAGGGAAATTCCAGTCTCTGGTCCAGGATGAAATCCAATTTCAGTGTCAGAACTGTCCCTGAGCTCTCTGAGACCTGCAGTCCACGCGTAGGAATCACCTCTGGGGGCTCTGCTGCCTCCTAGAAACGTGAAGGGAGAACTGGGTGTGAGTAAATGCATTTTATTCCTCTGGGTTTTTGGAATGACAAACACCAGAACTGTTGGAGAAAAGGGTCCGGGGTGAGTTTTATGCCATATTTGGTTCCTGTGTGAAGGTAAATCACACCAAAGACACAAAATGTTGAACTTTAGATACTTCAAACCTATTGCAGGCAAAATTTCCCCTCCTTTATCTGCCAGCAGTGGAACCTGGGGATGTATTTCCGTTTAGTAAAGCAGATTTATTGGTAAATTCTTAAGAGACTCTCAAGCTTTGAGGAAATTTTTGTATTTTTGGTGAGTTTTTCTGGTAAAACACCAACACCTGAAGCCAGGTCGGGCCAAGCAAAGCAAAACCCCTCATCCCACTTTGCTGGGCTCTTTTTCCTGAGCTCAGAGAGGAGGAAATTCCACTCCACCTCCTCTCACCGCTTGCGGCTGCTGACAGCGCTCATCGCCTCCGGGCCCGGCGCCTTCCAGCGCCGGCTGCTTCCCTCTGCTGCACGGAGCCAGAAGTGCTGGGCAATCCCGAAATTCCGCCCATAAATGGGTGCTTTTCCCCCCGATCCCGCTGGAACTGGGCAGGGCAGGGCTGGGCTGGGCTGCCGGGATGCGATGGGGGCGTGGGAAGGGACCCCGCTCCCCCCGAGCTTCCCTCGTTTCTCTGGAATTAGGTTTGGGTGCTGCGGGAACGGCTCCGCTCCTTGTTGTGTCTCTCAGCCGAGGTCACCGAGCGCTGCCCTCCCCGCTTTGGGGCTGATTATGAATAATTCCGAGCCGCCGATTAAATGGGAATAACGAGCCGAGAGTTCACGTCCCCCTTTCCCTGCTGCTCCTGGAAAGCCGCTGCGGGGTGGCCGCTGCAGAAGCGCCGGAGGCAGCTCAAGAAAAATGGATTTTGTGACCCCTGGGTGCTGCCAGGGCTGTGCTTGGTTAGGGGAAAATCGTGTGGGGTTTCCCCCACGCAGAGAGAGGCGGAACTGTGGGATCAGGACAGTCCAGGGAAGTGTCCCTGATCAAGCCAAACACGTCTGCAGTTAAACTAAATTAAATTAAATTAAATGGTTGCTGTCTCCTCCTCAGCTCCTGCAGCTCCTTCTGGGGCTGCACAGGGCAACATCCAGAGGAAACTCAGATTTTATCACTGAATCCCAGGGTCTCTGAGGGTGGAAAAGCCCTCCAAGGTCACCGAGTCCAAGGTGAGCCCCATCCCCACCTCGTCCCCAGCCCAGAGCTCTCAGTGCCACATCCAGGCCTTCCTTATCCTCCTGATTATCCACAACCCCTGGAGGTGCCCGTGGAGGTGGGACCAAAGCATTGATTTACGTGGACAAATCTAAAAAAGGGCCCGGAATTAGATAATGATGGAATAATAATGAGCGCTGAAGTCGGAATTCTTCCTCGCCCACTCGGAGGGAATGCTGCAGGTGGGATTCCGAGTGCGGCCGATTTCCCCAAATTACAAATCAAAGAGCGAATTAGGAAAGAAGATTCTGACATTTTCTAAATGCCTGGGGTCTCTTACGATTCTGAAAATCGATGGGTGAAGTTCAGCTGCTGTCGCCCCCCCGGCACGTTAATGCCCAGTTCCCCATCCCGAGCTCAGCCAGCCACTCCAGCATCTCACTTTTTATCAGCTTCGCTTTGCTCTGCGCGCTCTGTCGATTTTCATAACGAGTAAACACAGGGAAATGCAAATAATTGCATTGTATCTCCTCTTAGATTAATGAATTAAAAAATAATACAGGTTTTTAGCTCATCAGATCTGCTGGCTTGTGAGAGATCAAATGGGGACTTCACTTGAAAGCAAGTGGCTGGGAATTGTTTAGAGAAACATCATGGGGAGGGGTTTTAAAGGGTTTTTTTCTCATCTCTGAGGAGGGTGAAGTTTATCCTTTGAAACAAAAGGGTTTCTATTTTTTGGGTTTTATTGATATGGAAACAAAACCACACAAAACTTGAGGGGACTGCAGAATCCGGACGGGAGCTGTTCCCAAAGGCTGCAGTGGGACCATCAGATGTGTCCCGTTTAAATTCTGTGGCAGTTCTCTCTGCCAGGGCTCGTTTCGGGGCTGGGTCCGGTTTGTGTCTTGCTGCTCGGGGCAGTGATTCGTTATTTTGTGAGATCTGCAGAGCCACGCAAAGACACAGACCCCGGGAAATGCCTCCTGGAACGCCCAGCTGTGCGGAGGGGAGGGAAGGACGTGGCACGAGAGGAGAAAACGATAAAACTTCTCTTTGGTGCCGTGAATTTTGGAAATCCTGTGTTAAGGATTTTGAATTTCTGCGTTGTGGGAGTGCAGAGGCCTCGCCCGTGAGGGGCTCTCCCCACCTGCAGAACGCCCCAGGAGGAGGCTGGGGGTGCCCAGAACCCCCCGGGCTGGGGGGACACAGGGACCCCGTGCTGAGGAGGGAATTCCGGGGGCAGGGATGGAGAAAGGACAGGACTAATATCTAATATCTGTTTTTATTGCTGGCCGGGCAGAGCAGGACTTTGGATGGGGCAGGGATGAGGGAATTTATTCAGAACTAACACCTAATAGGTGTTCTTGTGGCTGGCCGGGCAGAGCAGGATCGTGGACGAGGCAGGGATGGGGGAACGTGTTCAGAACTAACCTCCAATATCTGTTTTTAGTGCTGGCCTGGCAGAGCAGGATCCTGGATGGGGCAGGGATGAAGGAATTTATTCAGAACTAACATCTAATAAATGTTTTTGTTGCTGGCCGGGCAGAGCAGGATGGTGGACGGGGCAGGGATGGGGGAAGGTGTCCTGTACACGCCAGGGGATCCTAAACTCCTCCAGCTCCGTGGGTTTGGGACAGCAGGGGCGGCTGGAGAGTGTCACAAACCCGAGGGCAGAGGAAGAAGAAGAAGAAGAGGCCGAATTTCGGCCGTTTCTGACATTCCTGTGTCCCGCGGAACCCGACCCTTTTATCTCTGCACCGTCGATGCCCGGGAACGGCTCCTGACGGTCGGGCTGGGTCGGGGCAGCGGAGCCCGTGCCGTGCTCGCGGAATTCCTGTTTTCTGTCGTTCCCGGGGATGTTCCGCCCTCTCTGAGCCCTTTACCCGCCGGGAACATTCGCAGCTGCTCCCTGCCCGGTGCTCCGTGCGATGAACATCGCTGCTCGGGGTGCATTTATTCTCCTTTTACCGCTGTACAGCTCAGAGCGGCAGCGGCTCTGTCACTTCCCGGGGATGTTTTTATTTGCCAGAGCAGGAGAAGGAGGCAGCTGCCTTTCATCCGTGTCGCCGGCCCTGCTCTGCCACCCGGCTGATGGGAATCCTGATTTATTCAAGGCGCAGCGGGGTTGCTCCAAGGGCATCCATCAAACTCCACCCGAGCTGGGACCGCCGGGCTGCGGAGCTTTGTGCTGCGCTCCAGCAGCGGCTGAGAGCCCCTTTGCAAGCTCAGCTGGAACGTTCTGCTGAGCCTCCGGGATGGAGCAGCTGATTTATTCCTGATTTCCCCCCTCCTTTCAGCCCGCGGCTCTCTGGTTATCGAGGATGATCGGGGTACGGGCGTCTTCCAGCCGAGGATTTCCTCTGCAGCGGGGTTTGGTGGCGATGGGGACTGCAGGAATCTCTCCAGCGCCCAGCTGGGTGCCACAGGAACGAACCCGAGACGGGGGAAAAGCTGCCCAGAAGTTCCTGTGGAGCGGAGATTTTGGGTTCCAGGTTCTCCCTCCCAGGGGTGTTTTCCCACTGGGATGCGACTGCTGGGTCAGGGTGTTCGGGAGAGGCCGAACCAAAGCAAAATCTCCTTTTTGGGTTTGTTTTCTCTTTTTTTCGTGGGGTTTTGATGCAGCTGCCTGAAACTTTAGGCTTGGAGTTTCCAGGAAATGCAGGCTCCCAGATGTGGAATGAGGACCAGGCCTCCATTCCTGGAATCACTGAAGTGCCCTGGTGTGCACAGAGCTTTATTTCCCTATTTATTCTGTATTATCATTATTTATTCCGCAGCAGCGCTCGAAGGATGCATAACTCCAGCTCGAGCTGCACTCCACCAGCTCAGAAGAAGCTGCCTCACCCTGAGATTTTATTTTTGTGGAATATTCTGCTTATTTCCATTTCCAAGTGCGCTGATTGAAGCCACCAGCTGCTGCCCTTATTTCTACTTTTGCTCTCTCCTTCCCCATCAGAGCTGCGTTATAAACTGAGGACTCGATATTTTTATCTGAAGCACCAAACACAGACTCCGTGGCGTAGGCAAAAATCCATAATTAGTGGGGCTCGAGGCAGAAGTGGCTCTGTGAGCACCAGGAAGCGGCTGCGCTGACGTGGGCAGGCTCGGGAGGATGCTCTGCCACGTGAAAACTTTCCTGTGGATCTGCCCAGCTCTGCTCCTCCGTGGGGTTTGGGTTCGGTTTGGGGGGTTTTTTTATTATTGTTGTTGTTTTTATTTTCCTCGAACACGGAGAAATGACCTAAAAGGCTGTTGAAGAAAATGTATTTTTCATGTATTTGCTCTCTGCAGCTCCGCTCCTCGAGCCTGGCAAACACTCGACGGCGAGGGAATAAGGAATCTTCTGATGTGCTCTGCTCAGATATTGATTTTTTTTTTTTTCTCTCCCTCTCTTAAAATTCTGTTTACAAATTCCTTTTGCTTTAATTATTTGTTTCCTCCTGAAGTCAGAACAAAGCCAGGACTGAGTGCCAAGCCCTGATCTCCAGGAGATGGAACCGATCCTGCTGCGCTCCCCCAGCCTTTGCCAGGCAGGGACTTCAGAACATTCGGTCAGCGGTGACCGAGCCCCCCTAAACTTGAGATGTGAGCAGGGTTTGGAGCTGGTGAGGCTGGGATGGGGTGAGCTCAGTGGGTGGGGATGAGCCCCGAGCTCTGCTCCGGGCTGGGCCCCGTGGAAATGGAGTTTATTCCCAAAAGGAAAGGGGAATGGACACAAAATTGCCACATCTTGGCCAGGAATGCCACCACGCTCGCCCTCCACAGCCACAATTCCTTGCAGGCACCACGGTGCAAACACACCCAGCTGTTCCTGCCCTGTGCCCTGGGAATCTCCGCTCCCGGGCAGCAGAGCTCACTTTGTGCCTTTTCCTGCCCCATCGCTGCGGGGTTTGTGTCCCCCAGAAGCTCTGAGCCACCACATTCCCTGTGGCTTTTCCCCTTTCCTCTCCCCCTCTGCCCATTGCAAGGAAAACGCCACAAATCCCCCAAATCCAGAGCCCGGCAGAGCTGCTGCCCTTCACGACCACAATTCCTCCTCCATCCCCTTTCCTTCAGGTGCTGCCTTTGCTTCCCAGCCTCTGGCTGACGGGATTTATCCAGAGCAGAGCAGCTGCGGTTTCACTCGAGCAGAGCTGGGAATTTTTGGCCTTGGGACCCTCGTGGTGTGTCCTGATCAGGTGTGATAAAAACACTGCTGTGCAATTAGCTGGGGAAGGGAAAC
>VWZW01006285.1:275372-370868 GCA_013397115.1 Edolisoma coerulescens
GCTGGGGGGGGAGGGGCGGCTCATTAGGGATGCGGGCGCGCGCCGCGGCCCCGGAGTCGGCGGCGGTCGGAGCGCGGAGCGGAGCCCGCACCGCATCCCCGGGATCTGCGTCCCCGGGAGCCCAGCGGCGAGGCAGGGCGGGGGAGAGGAGAGGGGAAAGCCGCCCAAAAAAAACCCCAAAACCCCGGCGGATTCTCTGGCTGGAGCTCGGCTCCGCATCCCGCGGTTCCATCCCGCGGCTCCGCATCCCGCGGTTCCATCCCGCGGCTCCGCATCCCGCGGTTCCATCCCGCGGCTCCGCATCCCGCGGTTCCATCCCGCGGCTCCGCATCCCGCGGTTCCATCCCGCGGCTCCGCATCCCGCGGTTCCATCCCGCGGCTCCGCATCCCGCGGTTCCTCATCCCGGCTCCATCCCCGGCGCTGCGGGCTCAGCATGGGCGGAGGAGCCCCGCGCCTGCACCGGCGGCTGCTGCTGCTGCTGCTGGGGCTGTGCAGCTGCACGGCCGCGCTGCGAGGTAAGCGGGGCTCCTTCTGCCCTCCCCAGCGCGGGTTTGGGGCGCGGGGCTCCCACCGGTTGCTCCGGAGCGGGGGGAGCGCCGGAGGATGGCGGGGAGGGGATGAGGGAGCGGGAGCAGCGCAGGGCGGGGGGGATGGCGGGGACCCGCCGGGAGAAACACCCGCATCCCACCTCCCGGAGAAACACCCGCATCCCACATCCCGGAGAAACACCCGCACCGCCGCGGGGACCGGAGGCACAGGGCT
Source organism: Edolisoma coerulescens (assembly GCA_013397115.1). Classification (NCBI taxonomy): domain Eukaryota; kingdom Metazoa; phylum Chordata; class Aves; order Passeriformes; family Campephagidae; genus Edolisoma; species Edolisoma coerulescens. The sequence continues at coordinate 276,136 of VWZW01006285.1, forward strand.
GCGCTGCGAGGTCCCGGCGGTGGTCTCGGGGTGGTCCCGGGGTGGTCTCGGGGTGGTCCCGGCGTGGTCGCGGCCGTTCAGCTCCTCGGAGCGCGGAGCATCCCCCTCCGGCTGCGCTCCCGGGCAGGGCGCGNAGGGCGCGCTCCGCGCGGGGCGGTGCAGCCGCAGCAGCAGCCGCGGGCGTCCCGCGGGGCGCGGAGCCGGGGCTGGCTGCGCTCCCGGGGCTGGCTCCGGGCCCGGGCACCGCTCGGGATGTCCCGGGATGGGATTCGGGAGGCTCAGGGACCCCTGCGGGCAGCGCGGGTGCCTCCGGCTGACGGGCACGCTCAGCTTGATGTTTTCCGTGCGCAACGCAGGCACTGGAGATGCTCCGAGTCCTTTTTTTGGTCGTTTTATTTCACTTTTCCCCTGTCAACCAGCGGGGCGCAGTAACCTCCTCAGGGCACCCAGCCGGAGGATGTGACCAGCGCCCACCCCCGGCGTCCCGCAGCCCGGCGGGGCTGCCTGGGCTTCTCCGGGTGCTGGGAGCGCGGGGATGTGCGGGCGGGGGCTCCGATCTCCCTCTCGGGCAGGCTCTGTGCTCGGGCTCTGTGTTTGGGCTCCGTCGTGCTCATCGCAACCGGCTCCTTCCCGCACACTCCGACTTTGCGGCTCCTCACAGGCTCCTCTCGCCGCTTCGGCACCGCCGGAGCTCCCTCCTTACACGCCCGCCGTGTCTGCGCTTCCATTTTCCTTCCTACGGGATTGATGCGCTCTGCTGCCTGCAGGGGAAACCATCCTCAGGTAGCCATGGGCTTGTGGCTCCTCGCCACAGGTCCTGGAGCCTCCCTGGCCACCTCAGCTGCCCGGAGCCCTCCCTGAATTCCGGCTCCAGCCGAGGCAAAGCCGGGAGGCTTTTGTGTAGCGGACAAAATGCGCCTCTTTGGGGTATTTTGCGGGAGGAAAAAAAACCCCCGACCAACCCACAGAACGCCACCGGTTTATAGGACAGTGAAATAAATGATGGGAATGGAATGGAAAAGAATATTTCCTAATTTTTTAAAAAATACCTGGATGAAGAAGCATCGGTGCCTGCACGGGGACAGGCGTGTGCCTGAATCAGAGACGAGGGGTGCTCGGAGCCTTCAGTGTCTCCCACCTGGGGACCCTTTGGCAGCTCCTGCTCCGGGGAAAGCGGGGTCAGGATCTGGAATTTCAGACCACGCAGCTGGAGGGAGCTTCTGCTGCCGCTACAAATTCCAGCTCTTTAATTAAAACTCGCCAGGTTGGACGTTTGGAGTTCCGGGCTGGGGCAGAGTTTTGGCCGTCGCTGTGAGGCAGAGCAGCGATTTTGGGGCAGTTTGGTGTCGGTGCTGGTATTGCTCACTGGCAGCTCTGGCTGAGGCAGTCAAAGCTCAGCTCCAAGCCCGGAGCTGTGAGGTTTTAGTTTATGAAGTTGTCTCAAAGCTGCCTCGGAGACAGATTGTGCTCAGGCTTCCGTTCCGAGCGGGGATTAAAGACAAATGGAATGGTTGTGGGAACCCCCGGCACGGCATTTTCAATCTGTTGGAATGAATATACACGGATGGCTCCGGGCTTTTGTTTCTGCGGGAAAAAATTGCCCGGACTGGATGGTAATTGGAGGAGAGAGTCACTAATATTTATTATCTCCTTGATGCCTCGAAACTAATTTCCAGTCGCACATCTCGGCGTGAGGATGTCTCTGAACACGAGCGTCAATATTCTGCTGCGTCTTGATCCCCAAGCCTGGAGCTCTGCTTTGCACGGCCTTGGCGGATCCGGGTGGATTTGGGGCTAAACGAGCGTTGTTTGGCATTTTCCTGTTCCCCCCGCGCGGCTCTCGCTGCGCAGCTCGGGTTTGTGGGGATGAAACGAAGGCACCTCGTGGAGCGGGGTGGGTCCGGGGGCAGGGAGCTGCTGGGGCAGAGATCTCGGAACGTTCCTGTGGGTTTGTGGGGGTTTTGGTTGCTTTTTTCTGCCGTGAGAAGCAGAGAGCTGCGCGTTTGCAGCGGTGGCGGCAGCAGGACAAACCCGGCTCGGGAGAAATAACCCCCGGTTTGGGTAAAAACAGCGGCTTCTGCTGATGGGGAAATAAATCTGGTGGTGAGGACAGCTCCGGGGTGCGAGCGGTGTCCAGATGGTCCCTTTTGTCTTGCATTTAATTATGCAAATCAGATGAGCCCCCAATTACTTCATCATGGACGGGCTGGGATTTCATCGTGCGCCTGGGGATCCTCGGCTGTGCCCAGCCCGGGGCCCTGCGGGAGCCCCCAGGGACGCTCTGGGGGCTGCTGCTGCTTGGCTGTGCCCCGTTCTGCTCCGGGGGGAGGTTTTGGGGTGCCCCATGTCCCAGCTCTGCTCTGGGGGGAGGTTTTGGGGTGCCCCATGTCCCAGCTCTGCGCTGGGGGAAGGTTTTGGGGTGCCGCATGTCCCAGCTCTGCTCTGGGGGAGGTTTTGGGGTGCCCCACTCCCCATGCCAGGGCTGTGGGTTGTTCCTGGTGCTCTGCCAGGCTGTCCCAGGCTCTCAGCTCCCCCAGCCCGGGGGGTGGAGGGGTTTGGGACCACTCGGGGTGGGACATTTCTGCTGTGCCAGCCCCGGCTGAGGGCCCAGGTGTCCCTGTATTGATTTATCTGTTCTCGAAGTTTACCAATTCCCCAAGGGGGTGTGGGCTTGGCACAGCACAAACAGAACCCAGGCAGGCCCTGGGTGCTGCTGGAACCTCTCCTGGCTCTGCTCGAGCCCCTCCATCCTCACACTGCCGGGTTTTTAATCTCGTTAGGACAAAATGATCATTAAAATCCCAGCCCCGTGCTCTGCCCTGAGCCCTCCTCCCGCTCCCCTGCGGGGTCTCGTGTGGGCCTCTCCTGCAATATTTAAATTATTTAACTTTGGGACTTCCCAAACTCTGCTGTCCTCGCACAGGTAGGGACACTCAGGGCTCGAAATTATAATTATTTTCTCCAAACCGTGGGGAATTTGGGGATTCTTAAGAGCAGGACAGCAAAACTGGGTGTGCAGGGTGCAGGGGTTCGTGGTTTGGGATGATTTGGTTGAGGCTCCTGGTCAGCCCTGTGGTTCCTCTGCGTTTTTTGCTGCGTTTGTGATGTGCTGGAACAGAGTTCGGGAGAGAATTCAGAGAACGTGGCCGGGTCTGGCTTTTGGACAGGAATATTTTTGGGTTTGTCTGGTTTAGAGCACTGATCCTCGTGGGGTTTTTTGTGTTCCAAGCACAAACAGCGGGATTTGGGCTAAGATGGAAAACCACAGAGCGAGGGAGGCCTCGGGGCCCCGGGCTGGGTCTGTGCTGTGTTTTCAGTCCTGCTCCTGGTGGAAGGGGGAGTCTGCGGGAAGGAGCAGAGCGCTGACACCAGAGGCTGCTGTTCCAGAGGCTTTGGGATGCTGCTGGAGCAGATGGTCACATTCATTTCCTATCTTTGCTTCTCCGCGGCCTGGCTGTGCCCCGTGCCCTTGGCTGGGGGCAGCGGCGCTGGTGAGAGGAGGGTTCGTGCCCCATCAGCTCTTCTGGGCTCAATAAATCACATTTTGGGGGTTCAGAGGTGCCAGTGCCACGGAGGAGCCTGAGCACCCTGAATCCCCTTGCACAGAGGTGATGAAAACATTCATTGCCTTCCCCTCTCGCCCTTTCGTGGCCTTTGGAACAGTTCAAAAATGTTCTTAAGAAAGAGATTTTTATTAAATCCAGTGGCTTGCCCAATATTGTTTAGTGCCAAGTACTTTTAGGGATTTCCACGCAGGGAGTTGCACTTAATTACTCTTGGACACCATCATCCCTAATGAGTTATTTTGTTTTCCTGGCTGCTGCGGTGGGAATTTTTTGCCTTTTTTGTTTTGTTTTGTTTTATTTTTTGGGCCATTTTTCTTCTCTTACATTTAAAAAATACGGAGTTCAGTGAAGCCCTGATGCCCCCAATTCATTCAGCTCTGTGCAGGTTCAAAACCCTTCCCTTGGGAAGCTCAGTGTGGCTGGAATCTCTCCTCGGGGGAATTTTCGTGGGGGATTGAGGAGGCAGGAGGGGCAGCAGGGAATTCCAACAAAATCCAAAAGCCTCGGGGTGGAAACGTTGTTTCCTGATTTGTAGCTGTGGTTTTGGCCGTCCTGGAGTGATTTTCCTCCAGGTTTGGGCGGCAGATTCCCTTCCCTGGCCTCTGTGGGATTAAGTTGGGTTTGAGTTTGGAAAGGGGTGCGGGTTTGAGGGTGTGGGAATAAAACCTATGGAAATAAAACCTATAGAAATAAAACCTATAGAAATAAAACCTATAGAAATAAAATCTACAGAAATAAAATCTATAGAAATAAAATCACCTCCCAACCCTAGGAACGAGCACAGAACTCGTTTTAAGCCCGAGCTGTTCCTGCCCTCTGGTTTTAGACCTCCTGGCACTGCGGGCAGTGGGGGAACCCCTCTGGGTGGTTTGGTGAGAGCAATCCATGGAATTCTGCCGTGTCCCAGCATTGAACCAGAGCCCCAGAGGGGTCCCACATCCTGTCTGGGCCTGCTGAGGGAGGTGGGGCAGCATCCTGGCTGCTTTGGGGAGGAATTACAGGATCCGAGGGGCAAGGAAGGATTTTGGTGGGGGCAGCTGCTCCTGATGCACCCCTGATCCTGGCTGGGTGCTGCTCTGGGGCTCGGGGAGGTTACAGCCACCTCTGGCCCTGCAAGTGCAGGAATTTTTGGCGATGCAGCTGCCCCCAGATGCTGCCTTGGGTGTTCTTTTAACACCTTTGGAAACAAAAGGTGTTTGCTGTGCCTCAGAGCGTGGCCTGGCTGAGGCGGCTCCGGAGCAAACAGCGCCGAGCAGGGGATTTGGGCTTTGTTTGTTTGGGTGGAATTCCCCGCGGGCTCTGCAGTGCCGGGAGGTTCGTCCCTGGCGGGTGTTCCTGGGGATTTCTGCTGCTCAGGCCACGGGGCTGATGTCCCGTGTTTGTGGAGACAGGTTCGACCTCTGGGCTGTCATTAAAGGGTTTCTGCTGGAGATCAGCAAATCTCCCCGGGCTCCTGTCCCTGCTGGGGGAGCCTCCCCTGCTGCTGGGGCACTGCAGCTCCTCGGGAATGAGGGGGTTAAAAAGGGGGACACTGACAAGGGGACAGTGGAGAGTCCTTGTGCTGTGTCAGGGGTCTTTAAGACTTTAATTCAGAAAGTTGGGTGGCCCTGTTGGTGGTCCTCAGACAGCCTTGCACATCCTTGGGGATTTTGGGTGGTTTTTTTTTTGTTTGGTTTGGTTTTGGGGTTTTTTTGGGGGTTTTGTTTGTTTGGGTTTGGTTTTTGAGAGTTTTTTTGGGGGTTTTATTTGTTTGGGTTTTGTTTTTGAGGGTTTTTTTGGGGTTTTGTTTGTTTGGGTTTGATTTTTTGATTGGGGCACTGGGGACCTACCAGAGTCCCCGTCAGAAGGTCCTGCAGGTGGGGAGCTCTGTCACTTCCCTCCCTGCACCTTCCCTACCCCCAGCTCAGCAGCCAGAGGGGAATTCTGTGGATTTTCCAGCAATTCTTCATTTGCTGCGTGTGGCGCATCCAAAGGGGTTTGGTTTTCAGAGCGACGCAGGAGATGGGGAACAATGGAACAAATCCAGTCCATGATTTGATCACTTTTCCACAGCTCCGTGTTTGTTTCCAAGCGTCAGAGCAGCTGCTGGGCGCAGGGAAACGCAAACTTTGTTATTTGAACAGCGCCAGGTGAACTCAGCTTCTACCAAGTGTTCATTTAACTGGGGGAATTCAGGCAGTGGCAGAGAAGGGACCCCGTGACCCAGCCCTGAACCTGCAGAGTTTTAAATGTCTCTGTTCTGGAGGCAGAGGCTGCTCTTGGGGGGTTTCTGTGACCCCAGGTACAATTTCTGGCATTGTCCCCTCCCTGTGACACCCCAGAGCTGCCCTGGCCCCAAAACCCCTTGGCACAAGTTTGGATCTCGCTCTCAGCTCCTCTCAGGGAGGTTTCCTGAGTGCTGCAGACATCTCGGGAGCAGGATTTGGGAGGATTATTGTTGGGAGATTTCTTTAAGATGTGATTATTTTGCAAAGACCTTTTCTCTCCTGTAAAATTACTCAGTAACTGCTTGGCATTACTGGGTTTTTTTTTAGTAAACAGACCCAACGTGTCTTTTGTTCTATTTTGACTTATCTCAGCCCCCGAGAGTCCAACATAAATCACATTTTGCCAGGATTAATCCCACACCTGGAGGCGAGCAGGATGCCCTGAGTCGATGCCTTTCACCGGGGAGCGTTGCTCTCAGATGCTCGTGTCAGCCTGGCCCTGGCAGATAAAACCCCCAGTGCTGCTCCTCCAGACCTGGAGCAGTTCTTAGCAAGGCTGGGAACTCATAAATTCCTGCTTTATCGGGAGTACAAATATCCTGTCTCGGTGTCTGCCTTTGGAAAGGGAACTTCAAAGAATATCTTTGTCTGGCGGCTTCTGCAGCTCTCCGTAAAGGGATGAAAAGCACTTTTTGGAGCCCTGAGTCACCGCCTGCCCTCCAATCTGCCTTGACAAGTGTTTAATGGCATTATCGGCACCCCCGGGCTGCGGCTGGGCGCTGGGAAATGCCACCGGGGTTCAGGGAGTTCATCCCGCCTGGCGAGCAGCGGGATTTAGGGCTGAGCTCGGCTGGGAAACATCCCCGGGGGCCAGCGGGGTGTGGGAGGGCAGGGCTGAGCAGGGGACGGAATAAAGGGTGCTGAAAGTGGAGAGAATGGAATAAAAGGGTGCTGAGGGTGGAGAGAATGGAATAAAAGGGTGCTGAAGGGGGAGAGAAAGGAATTAAACGGTGCTGAAAGTGGAGAGAATGGAATAAAAGGTGCTGAAGGGGGAAAGGATGGAATAAAGGGTGCTGAGGGTGGAGGGGATGGAATCAAAGGGTGCTGAAAGTGGCAATTTGGGGGTGGCTGCCTCGGGAAAGGCATCAGTTCCCCGTCCAGAAGCACCAATTCAGTTCCTAATCCCCATTTTCCTGTGCACAGTGAGCCTCTGCTCTGCTCACTCCCGACTTTTGGGAAAGGATTTCAGTGTTTGAGAGATAGGGGGGAAAAACCAGCTTTTAACTCACTAAAATGTTATTATTGAAATCATTCCCTCTCCTGGGGCTTTAGGTCTGGGTTGGAGTGTTGGGAGTGAAACACCCAATGATCCTTTTGGGGGGATTCAGGATGTGAAAACCCCAGATTGTTGGAATGGGGGTTTATTTCAGCTTTTTATGGAATAGCCTTCAATCAGCAAACATCTGTAAGTGGGCATCACTTGCTGTAAAACGAAATAAAACCAGTTTAAACCCCCCTGATGAACTTTCCCACGGCTGAAATGGGGAAGGAAGGCAAAGGATGAGCCCAAGGATTTTCCTGCTTTTCCCAATAATCAATCCCTTCCACGCCTCCGTTGAAGGTGGGATGTCTGTCCTGGCAGCTCCCTCTGTCTGTCCCCCCAGAAGCAGAGGATATTTATGGGTTTGCAGCAATTGCTCTGAGCGGGATCTGCTTCTCAAAGCCCCTGAAATCCAGGAAAACCCTGGCAGGGAGAACGGCCCCAGCCCTGGCTCTGCTGCTGGAGCCTCGGCAGGGATTGGATTTGGTGCTCCCAGGCTCCTGCTGACACCAAACCAAACCCTGCTGCCCTCCCAGGCCCTCCTGCACCTGCTGCAAACGCGGCTTTTGTCCCCTGCCTGCCGAGATTTTGGGTGTGCAGCAGGGTCTGTGCCGGGCAGGGAAGGGAAGGGGGGCTCTGCCTGCCAGGACCAGCCCCTCTCCTGGGTTCCCTTCTCCCCCAGGGGTGACAACGACCCCGAGGAACAAAAATCTGCCGTCCTGCAGACAGTTTTCATTAATTTTCTAATGGCTTAATCTGTGTCAAGGAAGGTAAAATGGATCAAACCCTAAATGGGAAGGGATTTTTCAATAACAAAACGCTGGCACGCAGTTGTCCTGCAGACCGAGGAGCTGGGCTGGTGCAGCGCATCTCAAAGGGGCCGTTTTTAGTTTAATATCTTAAATTGCATTAAAATTAAAGTGCAAAAATAGCCTCTCCAGAATTACAGCTGCAGCATGTGACTCCTCAGGCCTATTTACTGATTTTTTTAAAATCCTGCTGAAGTTGGAGCCGAGGATGTCAGAAGCTTTTCTGTGATGGATCTGGAGAGAGCCAATTAGTCCTGGAGAGCTGGGCCCGGCAGCTGCTGATGTCACGGGCTCAGCTGGGAACAAAAGGGGCTCATTGGGAGCTTTTGGGCAGAATTTTATCTAAAACTGGTGGATTAACACAAAAAACAGAGCAGTGGACTCTTCCCATTCGGTTTGCAGTGGAAGTGCTGAGCCTGCAGAGATTTGCATCCCCCTTCTCCTCCCTGCCCTGCCCTGAGCTGCAGGCACGGGTCAGACCACGGCAGTGGAAGTTTGGTTATCCCCAGGAGGCTCTGCCAGATGAAAAGCAGAATTTTATTTACACAACGCCGCACGGACGGCAATCCTCTGCGGTTAATTAGGCTTTGGATAATTGGCACAATAGTGCTGCTTCACCTGGAGGTGGTGGAGCTTGGGGTTTTCTTTTTTTTTGCAAGCCCTCGGAATAATTAATAAATAAATAAATAAATAAATAAATAAATAAAGTCTGCTGCAGGTTCCTCCCATCGGCAGCTGATTGATTGCAGGATGGATTTCTGGGCTCTCAGTGCAGACAATTAACACGCTCAAGGCTGGGAGGCACATAGGGACCTCAACCCGAGTCATCTTCTGTTTAATTAGCCCCACAAATTTAATTTCGTGCTTTTTGTGGGGAAAAAAAACCCCAGAAACAACCCAACCAAACCCCAAAAGCTTCGGGGTGAGCAGAGCCCGTCCTCCCCCGCCCCAGCAGGTGAGAGCACCTTGGTGCTGCGCTCTGAATTCCAGCCAGCATCCATTTGCTGCCAGAGACAGAAACTGGGGGGATGTGGGGGGAAAAGCTGCAGGAATCTTTATTTGGGCCATTCCAGGCCGTGTTCCTGATGGATCTGCCTGTTCCCAGAGTTCTCCTGAAATCCCTAAAATCCGATTTCCCGTGCTGGCTGCAGGAGCAGGCTGAGTGCTTGCAGGATCCATGACGTGCAAAAGGGGGTGAAGGAGTCCGGGGGCACTGGGTGCCCCCTCTCTTAGGTGAGCTGGGTGAGGGTTCATGGGATTTGTAACCACCAAAACTCTGCTCTTCAGATCCCCAGCACCCTGGGAGAAGAATTCCACAGCCCCGGGAATGAGGGAAGCTTTGGGGTGAAGGACCCTGAGGTGTGAATTCCCCCTTTGCCCTCAGGGTGAGACCCTCGGAGGTTCCACAGAACCCTCCTGGGGCTGGCAGCAAATGCTCCAGGGGCTCTGGGATGGGATAATTTTGCAAGGGGAGTCTTGGATTGTTGGACACAAAGAGGGGCTGAGCAGCACAGGGAGATTTTTGGTGTGGTTTTAATGAAACCATTGGGAGCATCAGTGGTGGTGCTGCCTGAGCTCCTGAAAGCCCTGAGTGCCCATCCAGGCCCCTGGGGTGACAGGGACAAGGTCCAGTGCTGGATCTCTGAGGCACAAACCAGGATTTTCCCCCGGCAGAGCAGCACGGAGCGAGCCCGGCCTGGGCAGAGAATTCCAGAGGAGTTTGCTGGCAGAGCCTGGTTCTGCTGGGGCTTTTTTTTCCCCCTTTAAAGAGTGATTTAATTGCTTGTGAATTAAGGTTTTTTCCGCTGGATTACTGCTGTCGGTGGATTTCATAAACCACGACCTCTGCCCTGCACCCCCTCTCCGAGGCTGGCGCAAACCCCGAGCTGCTCAGCCGTGACATAATTGTCACCTACGTCAGTGGCACCGCGCTGTGACCGCCTCTGGCACTGCTGCTGCCGCTTGGAAATGTCACCAAGTGCCACCGCAGGCTCCTCGTCACCCCAGGATCCTCCCCAGGGTGGGCTCTGCTCGCTGCAAACCCCTCGGTGCCTCATGCGCCTGCCTGAACCCCCTCGGAGGCAGCTCCAGAGCTCCGAGTCCTTCAGGAAGAATTCAGAGTGGGGCCTCTCCCCAGGAACAATTGGGAACAGAAATCTTCCCAGCGCTCTGGAGCTGGCAATAATTCCATCTCCACGTGACTCGGGGTGGGATGGTGACAACCCACGGGGACAGCCCGGGAACCGCTCTGCAGGGGCGACAAAACCCACTTGGAATTTTGTCTTTTCCCCCTTTCTCTGTCTCTGCCAGAGGATTGTGGCGAAGTTGGTGCTTTGCTGCTGTTCCCCCGGCAGCTTCCCTCCTGCCCAGCTGCTCACGGGAGGTTTTGGGGTTTTATGGTGGCATTTTTGGTGTGGTAGCAGTGACTCTCTAGAAGCCAACGATGAGGAGACTTTTTCAGGTTTGCTCCTTTCTGGTTTTTCTGCTCCTGGAGATTTCCCTTTCAGGCTGATTTTTGCAGGGTTTTCGTTGCTGTCCAGCTCTGGTCAAAGTGTCCTTCCAGCTCCCAGCCCTCCAGCACCACCGTGGACGTTCCAGGGAGAAATGTCACAGCTCTTGTGCTGTGTTCCCATTCCCTTTCTTTTCCTCGCTTTTTTAACTCCCTTTTTTCCTTTTCCATCCATGGCTTTCCCCCTCCTCTTTTCAATGGCCTGCAAGTGGCATTTTCAGATAATCCCTGAAATTAATCAGTGCAAAGAGGCCGCTTCACAGGGTGGGTTTGGCTTGTGGATGCAGAAGGAACATGGAAGCTTTAGGCTGAAATTCAGCGGGTTTGGGCCTGATTTTATAAACTTTAACAGTGACCTGAGGCAAAGAGGCTCCCCTGGGCTGAGCCTGGGTGAACCTGAACCAGGTGAATCCCCCTGGCGTGTGCCCTGGGATAAATCTGCCTTTCCAGCCCCGTTTCAGGGAGCGAGTGCCCAAGGTTGTGTTTAAATTGGAGCTCGGTTAAAATGTTTTACTGGTGCTGGTGGCCACGGTCCTGCAAGCCCTGGCAAACACAGGCAGCGCTGGGGTTTGCTCCTTATTTAACCTGGAGGGACCCACAGGCAGCTGCTCGGGGGAGCTCTGGCAGTAAAACGTTCAGAAAAGGGGGGATTTGGCGATTTATGGCAATATTTTCATAGGGTGTTTGAGTTATCAGCAGAAGCTGCACTGGGGTTGATTTTTTGTGCTAATGCCCTGAAAATCCCAATTCCTGCAGCTGCTCTGGCCTTGAACTCTTGGTTTTGTTGTTATTTTTTTTTCTCTGTCTCTCTCTCCATGTTCCCATTCAAAGCAGCGATGCCGTGGGAGGAACGAGGGGGATGAACACAGCTCTGAATGCCGAACTAATTATTGTCCTTAAAGGAGATAAAAAGGAAAATCGGGTGCTTGTCCAGGCCCCTTTTATCTGCACCAGGAGCCAATTACTTAATTCAAGATGAAATTGAGTCTGGGCAGTATCAGAGCAGTGAAAAGCTGCCCTGGTAACATCTGGTCTGAAGATTCACCTCTGGATCTGGATCCATTTTATTCTCATTACTCTGAGAGGATATTTGGCACGTACAAATTAAATCCAATTAAAACACTTGTTGATCTCCTAAATTGTTATTTATTCATGACAAGTTAAATTGCCGTTGCTTGTAATTTAACTAATAATTTCATTTTAAATAATTTAAATCATCATTGAACTTAATTTAAAGCCGAATAATGTCCGCGGGAATGAATTGCATGAAGCAGTGGTTTCATCAATAATATGCCAAAAGTCAATCAATATTTAGGTTTCCGAGCTCTGTTAATGGATGGTGATATTAAAAAAAAAATAACAACCCCCTCGAAGCACTGAAATTTCCTCCTGGCCCATGAACCCCTGTGACAGAAGCCTCGAAACAAAGCCCTTGATTTCACATCTCTGAGGCACGAGATCATCTGTAAATATTAAAGGATCAACCAAGGAAGAAATTCCAGAGTCGGTGGGAAGGAATTTGCTGATAGAAACGCCCCTCGAGGAGGGTTTGTGTTGTGTGGCCGCGCAGGGACGGGCAGGACGCACCGAGCAGCAGCCCCGGAATATCAATGATATTTATGAGGAGTCGGGAGCTCTTCCCCCCACACCTCGGGGACGACAGCACCGGGTTCTTTGTAAACTCTTTAATGGCAACAATTTTCTGAATCAAAGCAATCTGCGCTTCCCCATTTACAATTTCATTTCCAGGCGCTAAAGCCTCATAAAAGGGTTTGCAGCACGGAGTCTTTGGCTGCTGTGAAGTCATCCAGCAGTGGTGCAGTGGCATTATCTTCAGTGGAGTATTTTATCTTTAAAATTATGAGGATTTGTTCTGCTCGCTTTTATGCAGAAATAGAATGCTAACAGATGCAAAGTTTATTTTTAAACTTGGCTAGGGGCTGAAAAAGCACATTTAGTGGAAGGTGTCGTTCGGTGCTCTGAATATATTTCAGACTCTAATAGTAAAACATTCCGAAAAATCACAGAGCTGGTCCTTTCTGTGGTGGGAGGTGACACCGAGGGTGGACACAGAGAGTTCCCCCTCACGTTCCCTTCCAGGGCTGCCCTTTCCTGCCTGGATGTTGCTGCAGGAGCAGGTTATTAGTAATTATCATTATTAATGAACAGGAGAGGTGTGAGTGCTGCCATCCCTTCCTGGCTGCCCTCGAGGCGCTGCCTCAAGATGTGCAGCCCTGGGTGTCCCCAGAGGGGATTTTTGGGCAGGAAAGCAGCACTTTGGGGGTCCCACCTGGGATTATCTCCCTGGATTTGTGCTGCCTGGGCAGGGCTGCTCCCCACAGAGCGCTTTCCAATCTGCCCAGCCTGGGTGTAAACGTGGGATGTTCCTGTTTTCCCAGAGGAACTTCCAGGATCTCATTCCAGAAAAGCTTCTCATACTGAGCTGAAATCTCCCTTTTAGGAGAACTTGCTGCTTTCCTGGGGAGGAGGCTGCCCTGCTGGCTCCTGTCCCCAGCTCTCTGCTGGCACGGGGAGCTCAGGGAATCCTCTCCAACCCTCCCTTGGCATCTCCCAGAACTCTGAGGGGGTTTCTGCCCGGGGGGAGTCGCTTTCCAGCACTCCCGTGAGCGGGAACACGGAAATTCGGGTGCTACAGCAGCTCCTCCTGCTCATCCCTGGCAGGCTCTGAGCGAGTGTCTGACCCAGGTGTCACTTCAGCCCTGCAAGGGAGGATTGGTGTCTGAGGCTCGTCCCCAGCCCGGCTGCTCCCTCTCCCCACCGCTGACAGGGTATTTTTAAATTGCGAGTCGGGCTTTGGGAAGGTTTTGATGAGCACAGAGCCGAGCTGGAGCTGTGTTTGCTCTCACCCCGAGCACGGATTAGGGGGTGAACAGGTAAATAATTCCTCCAAATAACCCCCCTTCCTCCCTCCCAGGCCAGGCTTTGCTGGGAGTTCTCTCCCCGCAAGAGGAGTTTTTCCGCCCTGCCTGACCTTGTGGGGGAGGCAGGGCCGTGTCCATGCCCTCTGCAGCTCCCTGGTGGGCAGCATTCCATCTTCATTCCGGGTTTAGGAGGAAGCCGTGGGTGTGCAGGTGTGGGACTGCTGCAGGTGGAGCTGACGAGGACGGACGGGAGCTCCGGGGACGCGACCTTGTGTCGGCTTTCGGTCGGAGCTGGAACTCAGACACCCGGGGCTCACCTTCAGCAGGGGCTGCTGAACTCAAACGTTAAAGGTGTCCCCCCAGGGATCACCAGGCTGAAGGATGGGAAGGGTTTTCTGAGGTGTTGTGGGGGTTTGGGTTTTTCTGAAAGGCAGGGGTTGGTTTGGGGGTTCGAGGGTGGGTGCACATTAATTGGCTTTTTTTTTATTTTTAACATTTTTGGTGCCGTTAAGGCTGGATAATGTCACGTTTTGAGGTTGAATAATGACTGGAAATGGGACAGGAGTGCTGATTGGCCACGGGGGTGAGGGCACAGCGAGGGACAGAGTCACTGGAAAGGGCATTTCCCAATTCCAACAGATTTTGGGAGCCTGTGGCGGGGTTGTTGTGCCTGAGCTGGTGATGGGACTGTCTGAGATCATCCAGCCTGACTGGGCTCTGACAAGATAAACCCTCGTGGAGAGATTAAGGAGGGAGGGAGATGTGCTTTGCTGTCCTTATCAATCCCTCATTTCCAGGCTTTAACACTCCGAGGATTGAAGTTCATCCTCAAGGAGAAAAATGGTGGGATCAGTTTGGACTAAGCCCATCTTTGTCTGCTCTAAGAGCTCCTGAGTGGGATTTTAAATAGAAAACGAGCAAAACAGGGAGTTTGTCAAACCCCTGGGGTTTATTTTAAAAGGGTTTTTAAATTTTATTTCTTAAATCCAGGCTGTGGCAGGCCTGGTGTGTGGCTCTGGGCCTGGCTGGGATCGGAGGGGAGGGGGATGCTGGCGTTCCTTGGGAGCCTGACTGTGCCCAAACCCTGCAATTTGTGTGGTTTAGTGCAGAGTTTGGTTGTTTCAGCCAGTGCTGGATGAGATTTTCCCTTCTGTGCATCTCCAGCTGCACCAGCTGGGTCAGGTGTGTGCTGTCCCCCCCCATCCAAAGGGAATTTGTATTTATCACATCTCAGTTATTGGGAAAACACTGCCCTGGGTCCCGTGAGCTGCTGGAGCCCCACAGAACACAGGGAACCCAGCACAGGTTCACTGGAGGGTGTGGCAGAAACTTCACAGAGACTCCAAATGAGCTCTGATCACTGAGGATTGATGGAAATTATTGGTTATAAATAACAGTGACCCTCAGCAAACCAAGGGGAGCCGCAGGAATCCAGATTTTCCTGGATTTTCCTTGCCATGGAATCATCCCGAGGCTTCTGCCCCAGCCCTGTCAGGGAACGCAGAGTGTGCGAGATTGTGATTAAAGCTCGGTGTTAATTGTGGATCCCAGACAGGAGAAAAGGAGAGAGGAACACTCAGCTGTCAGCTCCCAGCCCCTGGCATATGGTTCCATTAGGATAAAGGAACAAAAGGTAATTCATGGTAACAGATGGGCTTGAACTCTTTCTGGAGCTGCTGAGTACTTTTCAATTTTTAATTTACAGCGACTCTCTCATACAGCGTTGAACCAACTCCTCTGTCGTGTTCTTTTAGAATCCACGAGCAGGGAAAAATGTGTGTGAGGGACTGAGACACAAAATGTGTGTGAGGGACTCAAAATGTGTGTGAGGGACTCAAGCAGGACCTTTGTGTCTGCTCCTCGCCTGCTGAGGGACGGAGCAGGGAGGGCCTGGGCGAAGCTGGAATTCCGGAGCTGCAAACCAACAGGAACCAGAGTGGAAGTGCAAATCTTGTTGGAGAAGCTCCAAAGCCACCTCTTACAGCGTGGATGGTGCAGAAATTAGCTCAGGTCTGGCCGTGTTTCTGCCACCAAATCCCAGAGCTTTTGCTCTGGCTGCTCCACGTGCAGATTCCTCGCTGGAATCCCCAAATCTCCAGCAGCTGATGCTGTGTCTGAGAGACAGACGCTGGGGGATGGACTGGGACAGGGCTTTAATCTCCCATCTGGTGGCTGGAATTGCCATCCCTGCAGGCTCAGTCCTGCGAGGCACAGGGACTGTGCCAGGAAAACAAAACTGGAGCTGGATCTCCTTCCCTCAGGGCCTTGAGGAGCCTGAAAGGGGCTCCAGGATATCCAAAGCAGTGCTGCTTCTTCCTTTTTAAATTAAAAATAAACCTGGTGAGGGATGGAAACAGTAAAGGATGGAAGGCTGAGAGGGAAGCTCTGCAGGTGTGGATGCCTGGGAATGATTCCAGTCCAGTCAGGGAGTGCTGGAGGCCGTGCTGGGGCGCAGGAGGGGACACGGGGGTGCTCTGCAGGGACTCTGCTCAGATTGGGGTGTTTGGCCCTTTCCTGCCTTGCTGGAGGAAGTGCTTTTCCTTCAGGGAGGTTTTTGAGCCGTCTCTCAGTGGGCTGGGGATTGTGGAGCTCGGGGTGTCCCTCCCGTGCCACCCTCGGCGCTGGGGACGCCAAACCTGTCACACACCTGAGGGTCCCTGCCTGTGGTGGGGCACAGCTGCGGTGCCTGGAGGGTTCAGGATATTCCTTCGTGCCTGGCAGAGGGATCCTGCTGTCCCAAAACCACAGGTGCCATTGGGCCCTTCCCGACCCCAATTTAAGGTCCTAAATTTAAGGATGAGGATGGAGAAGCAGGGATAGGGACGTGCCGCAGCAAGAGCTCTGCAACTCCAATTAAACTGAATTTATTTGAGCCCCGGAAATGGGGAGCTGCTTATCTGTCTGGGAGGGGGTTAGCGTGGATCCGGGATAATCGGGAACAGAAGGGAGCAGGAGGATCCAACCCTCCCAGCTGCAGGTGGCACAGAGGCCTCGCTGGGAGAGGGAAGGATGAAAACCCCAAATCTGAGAGCACAGACCCTGCAGGAAGGGAAATCCTCCAGGCTGGGGGAGCTGGAACGGGCAGGAGGAGAAGCAGGGAAGAGGGAAGGGCCGGGCAGTTCCTCTGGCTGGGGAGAAGGGCTTTGTGTGAGTTCCTGAGGCTCTGGCAGCTCCTTAATTCCGGGGAGATTGCCCCGAATCTGCTGAGGTGTGGAGGATGTTTCCAGGTGCCTTGTTGGGAGCTGTCTGGGTTAAATGCTGCTGTTCTCTGGTGTAAATCCAGCTCTGCAGCCGGGCACGGGAGTGTTTGGAATGCAGTGGAGGCTCTCTGGCTGCTGCGCGCGTCTGAGGGGGAAAAAGGGATCATTTCCAGCGGGACAGTTGTAATTTCGAGCATCACTCTCTGGAGTACAAAATCAATAGCTCTTCCTTGAAGAGGAGCAGCAGCTTCAGCTGAAGTTTCCAGCTGGCAGAGGAAGGCAGCTTGGAGCTGCTCCCTGGCGCGCCAGCAAAGCCCCTGGGTGGTGTCAGCACGGAAGCAGCCCCGAATTCCATGGATAGCCGGGCATAAATGAGGATTGTTCAGTTTTGTTGGATCACCACCCCTTCTCCCATTGCTGGGGAGATGTGGGACCCCTTTCCCCATGAGAGAACAAGAGAGAAACCCTCCCACTGCAGAGCTGGAGCCATAAATAAATGTTTTAATTGAGCAGGTACCGAACTGCCCTTGCAGTGCCTCCATCCCCTCCGTCAGCTGGGACCAGCTTTGGAAACACCACCAGAATCCAGGAATGGGCTATTTTCTGGGATAGGAACTGCCTTTGGAAGAGCAAAACCCACCCTCCCCAAACCAGGAATGGTGTGGATGGTTTGGGAAATAACCGAAAGTTTCCCAACAGTTGTTGAGTTGGTTGTGTGTTAGTTGGGCCCAGGAGAACTCCCACCACCTCCTGCAGCTGATTATGCAAATCTGGATAAATATGTGAATACCTATTCCAACTTTTTATCCTCTGCAATCTAATGTCTCCCCTGACACAATACTCTCAAATTATCTTCAGTGAGTAATGACTTGCGTTTAGCATTTTACACCAAACTGTCATATAGATCATTTTCTGTAATACTTTACATAAATTAGGAGTCCTCCCCCACGGAACGTGTGTGGCTGCCGGAGAGGTTTTTTTACAAGATTAAAAGTGCAAACAACACAATTCCGGTGTCGTTTGGAAATCCGTGAACGGAGCAGAGTGGGAAACGTGGAGGTTACAGCAAATTACGGTGCCATCAGTCAGAACCCTGCTGAGAGCCGTTTTGGCTTCCCCAAAATGGGATTATTGCCTTTGCTGGGGCGGGCTGCTGGCTCGGGGTCATTATCCTGTTAATTGTTATTCCGTGGCTCTGTCTGGGAGCTCCTGAGCTCACCTGCTTGGCCGAGGCCCATTTGGGGTTCTGTGGGGTGGAGGGGATGATCAGAGCACCCTGAGGGAGCTGCAGGGGCTGGGGTGGAGCAACTGGGAGCGGCTGTACTGGGCAAACTGGAGGTGCCGCCCCTGCCGCTGTGAGCGCTTGCTGGGAACGGGACCCCACCAGCCGGTATTTTTCCCCAAACCAGCTAAATGTGGCTGAATCATATGTTCCTCTGAGAGGCAGTGGGATTTTTGTTTCCTGTAATTATCATTTTAGCAACTTCCAGCGCCAGGCTAAACTCCACTGCTCATTTTCCCCGCCGGGATCCGCGCTGTGCCCAGTGGGGCTGGCGCTGCCCAGGACCTGCAGGGTTTGGGGCCACCACAGCCCCAGCTGGAGCTGCCAGCAGCCCCAGGGCCGGGTTCTGTTGCTCCAGGTGCGTCAGGGCCTGTCGGGAGGCCGTGAAAAATGCCTTTACGTGCCTCAGTTTGGCACTGATGAATATTGAAGGCAGCGATTCTTGCGCGCCTCTGCCTCCTGCGCTGCCATCCCTCCCCTGCCCCTGTCCCTTAATGGCTCCCCACTGCTGTCCCGGCAGGACGAGGGCCTTTATTGCCTGCTCTGTCCCCAGCACAGGTGATAATTTCACGGGGACAACGCAGGTGCCATAAAAAGGGAGTTTTAGGAAACAAACCGGGCCAGGCCGCCCGAATCCTCCCCAGGGCGGCCGTGTTTTGCTTTCCCTGTTTATGTCGCTACAGAGGGAGAGATAAAAATTTTATGTTGCTTTTAACAGGAGATAAAAAGTGCTGTGAGTGTGACTGCTGTCCAGGGGACACAGGGAAAGGGGGAAGGAGAGGAGTTTTAGGTGGTGCAGCTCCAAGGTTTGGGATGTTCTCCAGCTCCAGGGTTTGGGATGTCCTGCAGCCCCAGGGGTTGGGACGTCCTGCAGCCCCAGGGGTTAGGATGTCCTGCAGATCCAGGGTTTGGGATGTTCTCCAACCCCAGGGGTTGGGATATCCTGCAGATCCAGGGTTTAGGATCCTGTCCTGCAGCCCCAGGGGTTGGGATCTTGTCCTACAGCAGGGACAAGGTGAATTTATCCTGGACTTTACTCCTCCCCTGGAATAACCCCTCTTCCCCCAGCTCAGTTCATATTTTATTAACCACATGTCCTGGCCCGGGTTCAGCTGCAGCAGGGCCCACGGGGAGGGGGGAGCAGAGCAAATCCCTGAGCCAGGGGCTGCAGCCCCAACAAATTGGCATTTTCAGGCAGGAGCCACCTGGCAGGCCCAGGGCTGGGGGTGGCCGGGGGCTACAAAGTGCAGGGGACACGGGGGCACTTCTGATTTTTGATCGGGTCTGACACCCCCAGCTCCTCTCCTGACTCGGCCTTTGGAGCACAAAGTGCCTGCTCAGCGGGCTGGGGGCACCCAGGCACAGCCAGGAGCCACCATCAGGCTCCTCTCTGGCCTCCCTTTTATGTTTTTTTTTCTTCAAAATGCACTTTTCTCACTCCCCAGACAATGCCACTGCCAGTCAGAAAGTCGTGCTCGGGTGAAAATTCCCATTCTTGAACCAAGAAGAAGGAGCAGACAAGAGCAAGGCCAGGTCGATTCCAAGCAAAACCAATTTAAAACCCAGAGTTTCAAATTGAAATGGGATAAAAATGAGAAAGATGAGATTTGTTACTCAGTTACTCTTTGACATCAGAGTCGCTCACAAAAGGAGCAGTCCATTGTCGCCTTAAAACCCGGACTTGATGCAGTTTGTATTTGAGGATTTTTATTGTAATTATGTGGAATTTCTCTGCCTCGCTCTTAGAAGCTCCAGCCAGGGACCAGCAGGACCTCATTAAAGATTGCTGAACAGGGTTTTTTCCTCATTTTGCTACTTCCCTGCTGCTCCTTTTATTCCTTTTCCCTGTGGTGCTCGTCGGTGCGGGCGTTGTGTTGTGCATTACTGAGCATAACGGGGGGAGCACGTGGGGAATGAAAAGTTCTCCTTGAAGCCTCCACAACCTCGGCTGATTTATGGGTGGGATCCGCCAGCGAGCCCAGAACCAGGCAGGTCGTGTTTTCAAAGGCTTTGCTGCATTCTGGTTACGCAGTTCCAGACAGGGAATCTTCCATCTCTGCCCGGAGCGGGACAGGAGCTCTTCCCCTGGGCTGGGGGATGCTCATCCGCCCTGGAAATCCCGTGGATAAGGGATATTCCTGCTGCTGTTCCCTCCTCTGGCCTGTTCCTGCTGTGCTGATGGATGAACTCTCCCAACAGCCCCACGAGGAATTGCCACCTCCACCCTGGAATTCCGCACGGATTTTTCCGGCGAAGCCGTTGCTGCCCCGTCGTGGGGCAGGTCCTGGTTGTGGTGTTGAATCCCGGGGGGAAATAGGGATGTAATCTGCTCTTAATTTGCTCCCTGCAAACCCAAAGGGCTGCTCCTCACCTCTGCAAAACTCCTCACCTCTGCAAAACTCCTCACTGCAAACTCCAGGCTTTGGGATTTGTATCCCAGCGCTGGAAATATCGGAGGTACCCGACAATGAATTGTTGCATGGCTGGGCTTTCCTGGGTTCTGTTGGGGTTTTTTTCCAAGCTGGTTCTGAGTCCTCCTGAAATGAGCCCCTGACCACAGAGAGCTTGGAAAATCCAACCTCTGAGCATCCTTTTTTCCTCTTTTGCTTCATTTTATGGCCAGATTTTACACCACCATAAGGAAAACTTATTAAATATTCACCATCCAGGGGGCATTATTTAAAAACCAGACCGACAAGGAGGTGACCAGAATGGAAAATCCTCTCAGCCCTGTAAGAACCCC
Organism: Edolisoma coerulescens; assembly: GCA_013397115.1. NCBI lineage: Eukaryota > Metazoa > Chordata > Aves > Passeriformes > Campephagidae > Edolisoma > Edolisoma coerulescens. Next base: position 296,655 of record VWZW01006285.1, read on the forward strand.
TGCAGCAGAACCCGTTCTCCTGCCCAAGCTGCTTAATTCAGACACGGGGATTTCATGGGGATTTTTTTTTTTCCCCTCGATATTATTCTTAATTAGACCTCAAAAAACGAGATAGAATGTGCCTTTTGGGGCTCAGCTCAGCCTAATTAACAGTGTATTCCACCAGATTTTGGGATATTATTGCACTGCTGCTTCTCCCTGTAAGACACACATCCCCTGTTTGTGTAGTTAAGACTCCATAAAACCATAAAAAAGGGCTGTATTTTGAACTCCAGAGTTTTCATACCCCTTTTAGTGCTGGAAATGGAGCAGCAGGGAGGCTTGGGCTGAGTGTTTGAGGCCATGGCAGGGAGCTGTGCCTGGAGATCCATCCCCAGGATCACCGAGCGTTTAATCCCACCGGAAGGTGTTTATTTAGCAAATTAAAAGCACAGCGAGCACAGCCTGGGTGGTATTTCAGCATTTTTTATCGACTCCTCTTCTGCTCCTCTTCACTGATGGGGGATGATGGATGAGCTGAGGGCTGAGCTTTGGCAAAGGTGAAATTCATCTGCGCTGATTTATTGTGACTGATTCTCCTCGCAGACACAAAGCAGCTCCTGGTGAGCCTGGGGGGGTCCGAGCCCCGGGGACCCCGAGGCCTGGCAGGGTCTGTCCCTGCTGGGCTGGCTCAGGGCGGGCACTGGGCCAGGGCTCAGGTTTAATGTCCAGCCCAGTGCTAGAGGCGGTTCTGGATGCCCATAAATCCCAAGATTTGTGTGTTCGGTTCCTGACTTAAATGAGACACAAAACCTCCCACCAGAGAGGGGCTGGCTGTAATTTCTGTGCTGGTTTGTGTAATTTCTGTGATTTATGGTTTGTGCTCAAATACCCAGCCCAGTGTCACCCAAATGCTGGCTGAGAGCACCCGGAGCGTGACGCTCCTGGGATTTGGGGTGGGGAGGCTCTGATCAAGTCGGGTTGTTGGTGTTTGATGAGATCCTGGTGGGGCACGGTGCTGCCTGTGCCCAGGGGTTGCGTTTCTCACAAGAGATGATGGAGTTTTGTGATGAGGAAAATGACTTTGAAATGTCACAGCACCGCCCTGTAGAGGCCCGATGATGTTAATCACATCGTTGTTTTCTAACCTCGTGTATTTAAGTTCAGCCCAAGGTAACACCACTCCTTTTAGCACGTGGGCAAGAGCAAAGACAATCTCATTTTTCCACTGAACGTGTCTCATTTGTACCTGTTGATTTTCTCAAGATCCAGAATGAAAGATGTCTGGATGGAGTCTAAATGTTCTTATATCTTCTTAAAAACCGATAAACCACACGTTAAGCACACGTGAGATCTATCACTGCCCTGTTCCCTGATGCTTTCAGAGCTTTTCAGTGAGTCTTTTTTTATGGAAATGCAGATTTTTATCTCTGTGTTGTTTATCTCCTCCTCGTTTCCAGCATCAACCCTTGCCGTGATTTTGGCTATTTCCTGCAGCTCATGATTTCATAAATTCCTGTTCGGGCACTGCTGTTCTCTGCAAGACGAGACCAGAGCTGTCAGACTTGACAAATAAATCTTCAAGTCTTGGAACAAAAGGGCTCCGAGTCCCCGAGCAGGCTGTGAGCAGGGGTTAATAATGCTGCGAGAGGATGACTCAAGCAGCAGTGAAGTAACAAGTGATTTTATCATCCTGCAGATATGAAAAGGATATTGTTCACAGGGCACTGGAGCAGGGCTCTTGAATAATTCCTCGCTCTTCCCAGAGCTTTTCCCATAACGGATGAGCAGAGGGTGGGGGCAGAGCCCGGCTGGGGCTCTCTGCTGCACCCGAGGGGTTCTGCAGGGTCCGAGGGGGGCTGGCACATCCCAGAGGTGCTTCTCCTTCCCTCCCAATGCTGGAATTGGCTCAGAGGAACGGTTTGAGGTGGAGGGGAGCAGGTTTCCATCCTGGGGCAGTTCGGGGATGGGGTAAATGAGGGATGGATGGGAGCAGCTCGTTGGGACGGGCCGGGATGAGTTCTCGGTGCTCAGGGAGTGCCTGCGGGGAGGATCCCTGCTCAGCAGCCTGTCCCTGTCAAAGGCACGGCCCCGGCGATGTTCCCAAGGCTCTTTAGGATCAGCTGGCGCTTAGAAGCGAGATGAAACCCTCGCCACTTTGTTCTGCCTCCAAACAAAGCCCGGGGGTGCCTTTGCCTCTGACAGGCCGTCTGAGCGGATGAGGGAGGCCTTTGTACATTATTGATAACGAGGATGTCAGCAGCAGCGGCTCCTCTCTGTTCCCGGCCCCCGACACGGAGCCGCTCGCACCGCGCCGAGCGCTCCCGGCCCCGGAGCGCCTCTGCCGCCCCTTGCCGGGGCTGTTCGTCCCCCTTGAAAGGAACGAAGGTTTTTGTCCTTACAAACCAGCTGTGGGCCTGCTGTAGATAAGACCAACACCGAATGATAAAAGAAACAATGGGAAGGATTCCACCGATTGATGAATGGAATGCAAGAGATTTGTCCTTACAAATCTCTTTAAATCTACTGAGAGGCGAATTTGTGTAAAGAAACCATGGTAAAAACTATGAATTCCTGGAACTGTGAAATCAAGGTGGGGGGTTATACATTGGAAGGGAGCCTTAGGTATTGGGCGTTCCGGGAAGTCTGTACCTCTCAAGTACCTCAGCCAGTGGGGAAAGAGAGAGGGACATGCGGCCGGGAAATTAGGATAAAAAAGGAGGCTGCGCCTCCCAAAAATTTGAGAGACCCCAGGGGAATGCCCCATGGCCTCTCCCTTTATTCGAATAAAGTAAAAGGACTCCTCTGTCTCCTTTTTGGACATAAACCTCTGGTGTTTGTGGATTAATTTTCCTGACACCCTGAACGCCGCCCGCGCCTGGGAGCGCGTTGTCTGCGCCTTGTTGTGCCTCGCTCCGCTCCCTGCCGCGCTGATCAGCGCCATCCAGCCGGGAAGCAGCAGGAATTTGAGGTTTTCCAGCACGGCCGCGTTGTAGGGAGCCCGGTCCATCAGAGCAGCCGATGGCCAGGGGGAGGCACGGGGAGGGGGGAGATTGACTCCAGCTCGGTGTCTGAAGCAAACCCCGGTCCGGAGTTAAGCATTCTGTCGGGGTGACAGCATTTGGGGGGGTCGGACACCCCCGGCACTCCCGGAGTGCAATCCCCAGGCTCACCAGGCTTGGCAGAGGAGCTCAGCACAAGCTGCGAGCCAAGAGTGTGCTTCAGTCCCATCGACTTTTTAAAAGCAGCCTGAGAGCTGCTCCGAGCTAAATCGGAGCCGCGGTGCTGCCTCGCTGCCACCGGCTGCGGGTTATTTTTAGCTGCTCACACAGCACCGGGAAAGGGAAGGCTCCAGACGGGGTTTGGATGGTGCTGGAGGAGCTGAGCCAGCCTCACCTGCAGGAGAGGGGCAGCAGCAAAATGAGGGTGGGAGAGCACAGGGAAAACAGGGATGGGGTGGGAATGCGGCAGGGTGTGAACACGCCGCTGCTTCCCGTGGGCAATGATGGAATCAGGGGGAGATTGCTGCATCCACAGCCTGTTCTCCACCCCGGCTGGGCCGAGCTGCAGCTCCCGGAGGAGTCGGTTCCTCAACCATCACTGAGGGCTGATGTTTATTACACCCAATAAAGCCCCACGTCTCCCAGCGCTGAGGAATTCCACTTAAACATCATGTTCGGGGAGCTTGGAGGAGATGGATTTTAATGTCATACTCCAGAGTTTTTGACGTGCTGGGCAGGGGGGAAATGGGAGTGTTGTGGGATGTTATTGCTGCTTTTTGTTCTGAGAGCGGCTGGTGAGTTGCGAGAGAGCAGAGGTGGCCGCTCACCCTCTTCCCCTGCCCTGTTAGGGACAAAAAAAAAGCAGGTTTCCATCAGGTTTCCAGCTCTGGGTGTTATAAAAACCCACAGCATTCAGTCCCAAGGCCTGTATTCCGTATGTCTGAGCCATTCTGGGTTCAGCCTGTGGGTTGCATTACAGGGAGCGACGCTGCCTCTCCAGCCATCAGCCTCCACTTCCAAATTGGAATATTCCCGCTCCTAATGGCACGACAACCCCTGCAAATGGGTGGTTGTTCAACATAAAAATTACCAGCAATTTGAGGATAAGTTATGGAGGATGTAATGCCTTGTATTACAAGGAGTGTGGTTCGGGGAAATTGAAGTGTGAATTGGAATCTGAAGGGGCGGCTTTGTTCTCTGCCAGGAGTTCAGTCCTGACCAGGACCCGAGGAAAATCACTGCCCTTCCTTCCCCAGAGCCTTTTATCTGCTGGAAAAGCTGTTTGGGTCGTGGTGTTCCCTTTCCCACGCAGAAAAGAAATAGGGGTTGTTAACTGAGCAGTAGCAGGGGAAATTCTGATTTCGTGGAGTCCAAAAAAAAAGGAAAAGCGAAAATATTCCTTTAGAAATCAACCCAAGATCTCGCCCTCAACGTTTCTTCCAGTCTTAGGGGATGAATGAGGTGTTCTCAGGGCGCTGGGCTGGCCCTTCCTGAAATGCTGAAGCAAAGGGGGCCGGTGCTCCCTGACCCCACAGGCAGGAATTTTCCCCATCAGTAAATGCTGGAGATCCCAGAGCTGGCGTCACCCGCAGGCCCCTTTGTGGAGATCTGGAAAATTCCGTAGAATTCTGTAGAATTTGTAAAAACATTCATCATAAAAGCCTTGTAGAGATTCTGTAAAAGATCAGAAGCTGCACCATGGAGTAAAATTGCTCAAAACCAGGCTGAAAACGGGGAAATTCACGGAAGGGGCAGCCGGGACACCGGGGAGGGTTTGCTTGGAGGGGAAGGATGGGTGAGTTTGGGCTCTCCAAGGTGGGCACGTGGCAGAGCGGGGGTTTCGGTGCAGGGAATGCGGCTGGGAAATGAGGATCCTTCGGGATCCGGATCCCCCCGTGCGCGAGTCCCTCTGCAGAGCCAGCAGCTGTAAATCTGCCGCGTCTTTACCATGACAAAAGCAGCCCCAGCCTAAAATGCCCTTCTCCGTGAGAAGCAGCATGGAGCAGGATACGGAAAAGATTTCTCACAGAGTGGCTTGTGATTCAGATGGAAAATGTCAGGTTTTGAAAATTATTAATCTTTGTGCTGCACAAAACTGTCAGCTGTAGGGGCGTTGGGTGTGGGAGGTTCCTGCGGGAGAGCATTTCCAAACTGGGTTTTTTTGGGGCTGTTTTTCTCTTTCCCTTTGTTTTTTTTTTTTTTTTTCGGGGATTCTTTTGTTCCTTCCCCCACGGGGGGCTGAGTAAACAGGCAGCTGAAGCTCCTGATCGGGACAGCAGCAGAAGTGACGGAGAAGGGAGGTGAGGTGGTGACAGCAGAGGCAGGGGAGTGTCACCACCCCGGGCTCTGATTCACTGGGAGGGAAATGGAGCGGGGGGATGGCGGGGAGCGAGCTCAGGGATGGGTGAACAACAGCCTGGGGGATGGTTCTGGGCAGATTTACCGCAGGAATTGGGGTTTGGGACTGGGGTGGAGGATGCTGCCCCAGCCCCGAGCTGGGGGTGTCTCCGGTGGGTCACCCTGCTCACCCTGGAGGGGCTCAGTGCGCTCCGGGCTGGCTTCGGCCAGGGAAAAAGGGGGAAAAGTTCCAGGAAAAAAGGGGGAAAAGTTCCAGGAGAGGCCCGTGGGAGGAAGCCCTGACTGCGAGGGTGTCCCGGGGGATCAGGAGCAGGCAGAGAGGTTTTCTCTCCGTTCCAAAGCAGGGGCAGCTCCTGGGGATGGTGGGCTTGGCTTGGCTTGGCTCTGCTCTCCCATTTCACGCGGGATATCCCTGCTTTCTTTGCTTTATCCAAAGCTGTCTGATTGGAAAGGGAAGAGTGAAAGAAGAATTGCAAAATATTCCTTTATTCAAACAATTAACACCACAGAAATCTGATCGTGTCCTAGTGCAGAAAACAGCTGCTGGGAACTACAGTCACACAAATAAATCCAAATGCCTCCCAGGTCTATAACAATATTACAGTGCTGGGATGCTTCACTGTTTAATTTTAATTGCATGGAGGCCATGTTTCAGCAGATCTTTGTAGCTGAATACCCTGAAAATGCACAAAATGAGCAGCCAGAGCAGGCTGGGCCCTGCGTGTGGAACCCAAAACTGCTCCAGTGCTCAGAGCTCAGCTCCCTCTCCTTGGTGTGCTCTGTTCAGCTGCAAACACAGCGTTAAAATATTCCTTAAATGCCACTTGTTGCTCTGATGGAGTTTACAGAGAGATCTGAAAATTCCCTGGCTCAGTCTCTCTGCATGTGTAGAAAACATCAATTAATTGGATCTTTCCTGCTGTAAGAGACACTGGATACTTCGAAACCTGGACAGAAACCCCGAGTTTGTTTTGTAAAGTTATAAAACTTTACATCCCAAACTTCATTGTTCAACTGCAGATCAAGTTTGTTTCCCCAATCACAATGAAATAAAATTTCAGAATGTGAAGATCCATCATTAAATTTAATTTGTGCAAAGTGCAACATGGACTGGAAATACCTGCAAATACAGCCAATACGTGATTTTACAGGAATTCGGGAAATCTGGTGTTCTTCTCCTCTAAACTCATATTTAAATTGGGTACTCTGTGCTGGAATTATGTCTATTAATACTTAATGGTCCAAATTTTCTCAGCAAGTTGGAGTTACCTGAAGGAGCAGGAAAAGCTGCAGCACTCTTCAGTCCAGTTTTAATGAGCTCATCAGGGATTTAAGGCTCAGTTGTTGAGAATTGTGCTGTGATGTCTTACTCGGCCACTGAGTGTCCCTAAATTGTAATTTCATCATTTATTATTGCCGTGGTCTCCAGCTCTCAGCACTGGAAGAAAGGCCCCGTTTTTGGAGCTTGGTTTCTCTCTCAGCCTGGATGAAATGAAGCTGAATTTCTCTCTGAGCTCCTGTTGTGGGGTTTGCTTTTTTTTTTTTTTCCAAATGAGCATTTCCACATCGTTGTCTCAGTAATTAACTGAACCCAGATCTCACCAGGGACGCAGCTCGGGGAACAAGGCAGGACTCCACACGAGCAGGTGAAACATGGCATTTTTAGTAGGAGAGGAGTTAATTTGGGGAGCCCCTTCCTTGCCCTGGTTCTCCTGGAAGCCGCGTTTGCCAGCACTGGGCAGGGGCTTGTGGTGTGAGCTCAGCCTGGGAGGAGGCTCAGGGTGAGCCCTGTGCTCTGCAGCCGCTCTGCTGGGCAAGAAATGGGATTTTTGGTGGTCCTGGACAGAAATGCCCCGTTCAGGGTTCCTGGGGAGGAGCTGTTGGGTCGTTCACTGAGAGGCAGAGCGATGTCCCCGGGAGAAGTGGCAGGACTGGGCTGTCCCCGGTGTCACTGTGGACGCGGAGGGGCTGTGCTGGAGCTGCTGGGTGGGCCCTGAGGATGGAGCCTCCTCTTCCCTCTCTTCTGGTTCTGATCTCCCCTGGCAGCGAGCACAGCCCCCGATCCATCCAGGGCAGCCCCTGGCCCTCATTTCCTCGGTACTTTATACATAAATATAAAATTCCCCTGCGTGGAACCGGCTCTGGCTGAAAACAGGGATGTGTGGGAGGGGAGGTTCCTTTGGTGCTGGGAATTGTCCTGGTGCCTGCTCGGAAAGCAGCGATTCCAGCCCCTGTTTTCCAGGGTGAAATTCCCTCCTGGCAGGGGCTGGTGCTGGAGTTTGATGCTCAGTGAGGTCACCGTGCTCGGGAGAAGTTGGAGACTCCTCACACACCCCGTGCTGGGAGACTTTTAGTTACAAATCCATCTGTTTGGGATGCTGGAGGATCCATTTCCCTTTAAAGATTTATATTGCTTGTATACAGCTCAAAAAAAAAAAAATCTAGATGTTAAATAAATGTATGAACGGGTGAAAGATTCTTGAAGTTTGTAACCCCCTTAATATTTAATAAATGCAATATATCACTTTTATAAATATGTATAGCTCGGATATAAATAACTTTAGGATCCAGAAGGGATTACAGTGGGATGCACATTCATCTCTGTGGCACAGGAAGGGCCAGGAATGTTTTATCAACAAATTAATCCTCGTTGGGGAAAATAAATGCTCTCCCCTGCTGAAGCCAGGGACGGGGTGGTTGGTGGAAATTCCTTTAGTGAATTCCATGGAATTGGAAATGTTCATGGAGCCCCAGAATAATTCTGGAAGAGCCAGAGGAGAATGAAGGCTGGAATTCGTGGGTAAAGGTGGGATAATTTAAACTTCCCTCTGTTTTATAGGAATAAAGGGGCACAGGGATTGAGCAGGGACTGGGAGCTTTGGGAGAGGAGACTGGAAAGAAGGAGAGATGAGGATTGGGGAAATGGCCTCGCTCAGGGGCAGAAAAGCCCTTCCAGAGGAACAGTTCTGGGTGACAGAGCAGCCACAGCCACGTCCTGGTGACACCCAGGGGCTTTGCTGGTGACACCCAGGGGCTCTGCTGGTGACACCCAGGCAGGCTCTGTGTGAGGAGCGATTTGGGTGACAGCATTGGTGCTGCTGGTGGTGAGAAGCCGAGAGGAAAAGGGGCTGTGTAGGAAAAAGTGCCAGAAATGGGAATCTTTGGGGAGACAGAGCTTTTCTGCTCCGTGAGGGACCCCGGGTGTGCTCCTGGCAGGGAGAGCAGGAGCTGGCCCAGCCTTGGCTTCCCTTGCAGGGACAGAGGAGAGGCCAGGCTGGGGCAAGGGCTGCTCCCAGCTCACCCTGTCCCTCTCAGACAGCCCCACCCCTGATTCCAGGCAATGTTTGTCCCTTTCCCTTCCCCGCAGTCACCTCCAGGCTGAGCCTCAGGGAACGGAGGGAGTGTCCCCAGGTGCGCTCTGACGTCCCCAATCCACGATGCCAGCTGGAGGAAGCCAGGTGCAGAGGTGACATCTCGAGTGGCAGCCCCAGCGGGTGCTCGCCCTGTGCACTCGGCAGCAGAAATGAGATTTTTAACACCCAGATGAGCGGGGCTCGTTTGCGCCTGAAGATTCCCGGCACGCTGCTTGCGCGGGGTGATATCCCAGATTTATCTCCGCAACTTATTGCACATTCGTTTTTTTGGAGTTTTCATTGCAGAAAATTGCCGGGAGGGATGGATTTTGTCTTCCTCAGCTGGCAGAACAATTTTCCACCTGTCGCCCAAATATTTGATGGGAAGGATTACGGCAGAGCCGCTGGAAGTTTCTGCTTTATATCCATGGGGAGTGGGAGGGTCTGGAGAAGTTAATGCAGATATCAGGGGCTGGAAGGAGCTCTCGTGGCTCTTAACAAGGGCTGGGAGTTCGGGAGGGACTGATGGAAACACAGGAATGAGCTGGGCTGGTGCTGGGGTTTTACAGCATCCCTGGTTCCCCACCGGAGCTCCCTGGGCATGCTGGATTTACTGAGAGTTCATTGATTTACTGAGAGTTCATTGATTTATTATGGGGTTCATTTATTTGTTGAGGGTTCATTGGTTTATTGAGGGTTCATTGATTTATTGAGAATTCATTGATTAATTGAGGGTTCGTTGATTTATTATGGGGTTCATTGATTTATTGAGGGTTCATTGACTAATTGAGGGTTCATTGATTTATTATGGGGTTCACTGATTGACGGATCACTGATTTATTATGGGGTTCATTGATTTATTGAATGTTCATTGGCATATTGAGGGTTCACTGATTTTTTGGGGGTTCATTGGTTTATTGAGGGTTCACTGATTTTTTGGGGGTTCATTGGTTTATTGAGGGTTCATTGATTAATTAAAGGTCTCATTGATTATTGAGGGGTTCATCAGTTTATTGAGGGTTCACTGATTTACTGAGAGTTTCGTTGGTTTATTGAGGGTTCACTGATTAATTGAGGGTTGTGTTAATTTATTGAAGGTCTGTTGATTAATTGAGGGTTTATTGATTTATCATGGGGTTCATTGATTTATTGAATGTTCATTGGTTTATTGAGGGTTCACTGATTCACTGAGGGTTCATTGGTTTCTTGAGGGGTTCATTGATTTATTGAGGGGTTCATTGATTTATTGAGGGGTTCATTGATTTATTGAGGGGTTCATTGGTTTCTTGAGGGGTTCATTGATTTATTGAGGGTTCACTGATTTGCTGAGAGTTCATTGATTTATTGACGGATTTACTGATTTATTGAGGGTTCTTCCTTGTAGGGAAAATGTCAATACCCAGTAAAAAATCCACTCTATTATCGGGCAAAGGCATTTAAAGTTCATTAATGGAACTTGGGAAAAGGAAGGAAAGGGGGAGGAATTCTTGAGCGGGACAAGGAGGTTGGAGGGAATTGGGAATGTTTTCATGTGGGAATGGCCCCTGAATGGAGGAATCGCTTCAGGGCAGTCACAGAAATCAGGGAAAATCCCAAACCCCAGGCAGAGAGGGAAAATCCCAAACCCCAGGCAGAGAGGGAAAATCCCAAACCCCAGGCAGAGAGGGAGAGCAGCTCCCTCTGGTCCTGGGGCTGCTGCATCAGAGAGGGAGGAAACCAGCCCCGTTTGGGACTTTTGGAGCTCTGTTTTTCTGGTACCACCAAAGTGTAAAAGGGTCTGTGTTTGGAAACCTGGGAAAAGGCTTTGCACAATTTGTTGTCCAATTTATTTGCATTTATCATGAGTTACGTGGCTTGTGGGGGACACCTCTAACTTTTTGGTTGTTTTGTTTTTTAATATAGAAAGAATAATGTTGCTCACTTTAAATAATTCTTGATTTGAAAAAAAGAAAAAGTTCAGAACTCACAGTTTCCCCATGGTTTAACATCTCATTTTAACATCTAAATTATCCTAATCAGTTTTGAAATCCTGACTCATCCCTGTCTGCTGCTGTCCAGGTTTCCTAATGTGCTCTGACAACAGCAGTGTGTTTATTCTCGAGAAGAATTTAATGTTTGTTCCTAGCTTTTTTTTTTCCCCCTTCCTTTCTTTTTCATTTCTATTATTGTCATAAAAAGATTGAAAGTCCCTTTTGGCCTCATGTGCAGAGCATAAAACACAAAACCCTTCCTGAAAAGTAATTTTCCAGGCATGAAAACCACAAGAATTGTGTCAGGCTTTGCTCCTCTGTCATTTGCTGCTGCTACAAAAGAGCTTTTTTCGTGTCGCTCCCAAGGGCCTGAATCCCAAAATCTGACGTGGAAAACCTCCGGGATTTGCAGTCAGCCCCTGGGAAAGTTCCAGCGGCTTCCAGGGGAGTTTGAATTCGGGTTAGGGCACAGCAAAGGCGATCACAGAGGAAGAGGCATTAAGGTAAAATTCTGAGTATTAAGGGCACTTTGGGAGAGGCTCCTGCAGTAAATGGGTAAAATGTTATTTATCCGGGAATGCTGTGCTGATTCCAGCCGGAGCACGAACGTCCCGCAACGAGGAATTCAGGCAGTTCCACCTGTGCAGCAAGCAAAACACAGAAATACCTGTCTGAGGCAGGTGGGGACGGGAAATCATCCCTGCTCTCCTGTGCTGGGGCCCTGGCTGGACGGATTTTCAAGGGAAAATGTTTAGGATGCTCCTGGATTCGCCTGGGCGAGTGAAAGGATTTCACCAGGCGGGAGCCACTCCCAGCCCCAAAAGCTCCCTGACACCCCACAGAAAGCCAGACCACCCGATGCAGACACAACCTGCCCGGAGAATTTCGCCCTGGATTTCAGTGGGGCTGGGAGCTCCTCCTTTGTGCCTTGCCCTAAATAGCAAATTCAGTGGAATAACACGGGGTCACGGGAAGTTCTCCAGCTGGGTGATCCTTGTGGGCTCAGCTGCTGCTCTCCCTGCACACGAGGGGTGCTGCTGCTGCTTCGTGGAGTCTTGACAGGAGCCTGGGATTTCCAAGCCTCTCCAGAATCTTGTAGTGACATTTTTTTTTGGTTATTTCCCACAAAACTCAGATTTAATAAAGCCTGCAGGGATGCAGCCTTCCTGGAGATTGACAAGATGGAAATTGGCATCAGTGTTTGGGAGTAAAACGCTGAAAGTTATGATAATATTTTATAAAGCACCCTGAGAAGGGGGTTTAAAGCTCGGAACTCGTTTGAAGGCAGCGGCGATTTCCCAGCACAGCTCGGGGAGTGTTTGCACACACAGAGCTCCGTGCTGGGGGACAGCTACCCGGATTTTACAGAAATAAAACAACCTTCTCACTGTTCTGTCATCTCCCAGGCATGGGAAGGGTTCGGTTTTCCTTCACAGCACCACAACTCCCCTCTCATCTGCCGTAATTTCATTGCTTTGGGTTCAGTCGCATCTCTCGTGCCCTCGGCTCTTTCCTCTCTGATCCCGGGCTCCCTTCATCTTCCCACGTGTCCCCCGTTATCCTGACTGGGTGTGCTCGGGGCTCTCTGATCTCCCTTCAGAAATCAATCCCTTCCCACTCAGATTTGTTGCTTTCTTCTGAATTTTCACCAGAAACCGACGGAGCGCTGAAATAAATCCCAGCACGGCTGGAGATCAATGGGAATTTCCCAGGTTTGAAAGCGGCGACGGGGGTTTGACGGGATGGGAGTTGTTGGAAAGGCAGAGCCGCTCTTCCAGGGCCTCTGGAATTCAGGGATTGAGGCACCCGGGCTCATCCCCTGCTGGAGGAATGCCCTTGGCCCTGATGGCAGCTGAGGATCAAAATCCTGAGAGGATGTGTAGAAGTGGTGAAAACTTCCACATTCACACCCTGCAGCTCCTGAACCTGGAGTTCCCCACCTGTGGGGCAGTTTGGGGATGGTTTTGATGCTGGTTTGTGCCAGTTTGACCATCCTTACACTTCAATTATTTGATTTTTTCCCTCTGTGTGTGTGTCCTTGCAAAGCCCAGCCCGGCAGCCACTGAGCTCTGCAGGTGCTCCCAGGGTAAAACCGATCTTAAATAAAACCCAAAGTGGACTTTTCACTCCAGCAACGAAACCAGAGGGTGGAAAAACCCATGAAAAACGTGAATTTTCCCTTTCAGGAAATGAGAACAGCGAGGCCCTGCCCGAGTCCATCCCCTCCGCCCCGGGGACGCTGCCCCATTTCCTGGAGGAGCCGGACGATTCCTACATCATCAAGAGCAACCCCATCGTGCTGCGCTGCAGGGCCGTGCCCGCCATGCAGATCTTCTTCAAGTGCAACGGGGAGTGGGTGCACCAGAACGAGCACGTGTCCCACGAGAGCCTGGACGAGGCCACAGGTGAGCCAGGAGCCGTGTCCGGGACAGATCCCGGCGGGAATCCTGGCACTGACCACACCAGGGGGGCTCTGCAGGGAACTGGGGTGCTCTCTGTTGCAATTTGTAGCAGGAGCTGGAAATAGGGAAACTCCAGTTTTTGTGGGATTCCTGCTGGGTCACACCCTGGAGTTGCCCCCAGCCCCACTTTTTATGGGATTCCTGCTGGGTTGAACCCTGGAGTTGCCCCCAGCCCCACTTTTTATGGGATTCCTGCTAGGTCGGACCCTGGAGTTCCCCCAGCCCCACTTTTTATGGGATTCCTGCTGGGTCGGACCCTGGAGTTCCCCCAGCCCCACTTTTTATGGGATTTCTGCTGGGTTGAACTCCGGAGTTTGCCCCCAGCCCCAGCCAGGGCAGGAATTGGGGTGGGAACAACCCGAGCAGGAGAGATCCACAGTGCCCAGCGCGTGTGGACGAGAAGAGAAGGAGAAGGGAGAGATTTGGGGGCGATCAGCAGATTTGATCAGCTCCAAGCAGTGCCTGGATCTTTTCTCATTTAGCAGCACCCTGATGAGTTTTGCAAACCAATTTAACGCTGCGCTCCACAATGCTGGGCGTTATTGCCTTTCCCCCTCTCCCATCCCAGCATTGCTAGGCAACCCCCAGCCTTGGCAGGAGCGCTGTGTGTACAACACCTTCTCCAGAAACACAAGAAATCCCTTTTTTTAGAGGCAAAAAATGCCATTTAAAAAGAAGTTGCACCTCCTAAAGTAGTGCTTGGCATTCTTTTGAAGTGACACATTCTGAAAAGATTTCGTATTAGAGGGTTGTTTTTTTTTTTTTGTAAATGCTAATCTGAATGAATTTTAATTTTTTACAGTTACCTTTTCAGAAATAATTTAATAGGCATAACCTTTACTTCTAAAGGCACTGCTGAATCAATATGGGAGAAATGTAGTCCCTAAAAGCTTTCCTTCCATATGGTTACAGCAAATCTCTCTGTGAGTGCTGCAATTATGTTTTCTAAGCCTTGGGTTAATAACAGAATAAACCAAGATTGGTAACACGAGGTGGGGAAGGTTGAGGTTTGAGACTCAGAGGAACAGGGTTGGGATCATGGAATGGTTTGGGAGAAACCTGAAATTCCATCTGGATCCAGCCCCTGCCATGGGCAGGGACACCTCCCCTGGCCACAGAAACGCTGTGGGATCGGGTTTAGCCCCGGGGTGGAGGTGCCCCAAAGGTCTGGACCCCAAAAACCAGCGTGGTGCAGGCAGGGCAGGGTCCAGGTGGTCCCAAAGTGCCAGAAGGATCCTCAAAATGGGCACAAAAATGCAGAGAGAGGCAGCACTGGAGGGAATTCTCTCACCATGATCCGGATCCACAGCCAGGAATTAGTTTGGAACTCTTCCTCAGCCTTCAGGGAGCAGCAGCCCATGGGGGTTTTTGGAATTAATGTCCACCCTGGCCATGTCCTCAATCCTGGGGCACAACCGACTCTGTCCCCCAGCACAGCCCAAGTCCTGCTGCCCTGGGGGCTCCAGCTGGGAACAACTGCACCGGGATTTGTGCCAAAAACGGGGCTTTTGGTTAAAGGGGGATCCCGGGGCCTCATTGCACTGAATGGGGGATCCATCCCTCTCCGTCCTTCCACTGCTTGTGTGGGATCCAAATTCTGAGAGGATGCGTGGAAGTGGTGGAAAGCAGCAACCAGAAGGCCGTTCTGGAGGAGATTTGGTGCTGGATGAAGGGAATGTGTCTGAGCACCTGCGTGGGCTCCTGCAGAGGGGCTGCGGGGGCGCTCAGGGTGCCCCAAGGCAGGGACTCCCCACGGGTGTGCTCCGGCACCGTGATGGGCACAGAGCCCGGTTTTGCACGGTTTTGGTTTTATAGGAGAGGAATAAAAACCTCAGAGCAGCCCAGGAGTGTCAGAGCCCGAGGAGCAGCAGGAGAGGGAGGGTTTTGCAGGACCTGGGAACGTCTGGAAGGCTCTGCCTGGAGTGTCCCCGTGGTGTTTTTGCTGCTCTGCCTCTGCTTTTCCTGTTAATTCCCAGACGTGGCAGAGCAGGGACTTTGTTCTCATCCAGGGAGAGCCGAGCTCGTGGATGCTGCTGTGATGAAAGCGTGATAATTAAGGGCTGATGAATTTCCCTCTGCTGCATTTCCTGCGCTGGGCGCTCCAGAACCTGCACAGCAATTTCAGGTCGGGGTTTCAGCAGAGGCTCAGCCCCGCTCACAGAGTTTCCTTGTCTGAGAACTGGAAGGATTACAGCAATAACCGCTGTCAGTGTTTTTCTCATTTAAACAAATAAAGCTGACAAATGCTGAAGTTCTCTGCAGCTCTGTTGTGTTTAGTACACGGAGAGCAATTATTCATCTGCTGCCAGCGTCGGTCTGCGCGCAGCTTGAGCATCCAGCAGAGCCCATTAGCATTTCAGTGCCAGAGCCAGCACTTGATATTCCGAGCGGCTCTACTGTAAAACAAAAGATGATGGTTCTAATTTGCACAATAATTTAAAGGGTTGGGCTCGCAGTGCTTATTAGAGTTATTGGAGTCGCAGGTAAAATGTTGTTTATGAGGTGCCTGGTTTTATTTGCACGGGTTTTTCAGCCGGTGTCGCTCCCCCTGAACGATCTTCCCGGCGTTTCTCGAGGTGCAGAGGGAGGGGGGGATGTGTTTGCTGGTGAAATACAGGGGTGATAAATGAAGAATACTCCTCTCCTCCCAAAAGGTTTCCTTTCTATCGTTGTTCCTAAAACAAATGGAAATAGCTGTACTTTCTCCATAAACAAAGCACAACTTCCCCCAAAGACCCCAGGCTCTCCAGAGGTCCCGTCCAGCTCCGGCAATTCCGAGATTCTGCAGTTTTGGACGCATTTATTTTGTCTATGGGTAAATTGGGAGGCCTTTAAGAGGACCTGAATTCCTACCTGGCCCATTCTCGAAACGCTGAACCACCAGCTTCCCCAAACCCTGTGCTCTTTGTTTGCCACATTAAATGCAGGCTGATTTATTGATTAATTAAAGGCCATGTCAATGAAAGGAAGAGCTGGGCTGGAGAATATTCCACCTTAATAAATCTGGAGCTGTAAATGCCTGAATTCACTGACGCTTGCTCAGAAATTTGCAGCACCCAGGAGCCAAGAAATGGCTTCAGCTTCTCCAAAATTCATCATCAAGTGATGATTTTTTGTTTGGAATCAGAATGCTGTCGTTGTGAGCAGGGGCTGTGCTGGGGGAGCTCCCACACCTCTGCTTCCCTTTGCTGCTTCCCCAAATGCCCAGAGCAGCTCAGGAGCAGGACCTGGGTGTGTGAGCAGGGTCAGCACAGCTCGGGATAATCCAGAGAGCATTTTCCCCCCAGGAAGCTGCTCCTTGGAGGTGGGAGTGGCTGGTGGGATCCCAAACCTTCAGCCAGGGCAGCCCTGCTCTGTCAGCAGCACTCAGATCCCCTCTGAGGGAATTCACTGGAGCTTCTCTTACCTTAAACCTGGACAGATCTCTCAGCAAAACATTTTGGTGCCAGAATCCGAGGATTTGTGGCTGGCGGAGCTGGGATGGTTCCGTTGAGGGGGTTCATTTTCCTGGCAGGGTCTCTGGCAGAGCCTTTGTTCCTCAGGGTTTGTTGTCACCGTGTCAGGAAATAAAGGGAGGCTTTGTAAACAGTTTTGTTAAAAACGGCAGCAACACGGGGAAAACAAAATGCAAATAAAAGCAGCCAGGAAAGCTGTGTTTGTTTGTTGCAGGGGGAATAAATATTTGAGGGACTGAAGGGATTCTTGAGACAAGTCAGGGAGCTGTCAAGGGTTTGTCCCTGTCTTTTGGTTTCACTGTAAGCCAGGCTTAAGGAAAAGGAGTAAAAATCCCCTTTTGCTGTTGCTGGGAAAGCATCAAATATTCTGTATTTTTTATAGAATTTAAAGCTTGTCTGAGCTTCCCCTCTCTGGAGCATCCCCAGTGAACCCCGTCCCTCCTCTTGCCAGAGGAGCACAGTGACTTCCCAGAGCCTTTGAGCAGCGGATGCCCAGCTGTTAATGATGCCTGAGATTAAGTGGAAGCCAATTTTTATGGAGTTCAGGTTTAGAATTCTTGCTGCTTTATAAACTCCACAGGCATGAAATACGGTGAGATTGGGTTTGCCTCCATTTCCAGTGGAGGGGAAATAACTGTCTGGGGACTGCACCGGAGGAGAGAGGAGGAAGAACACGGCGTGAATGTTTTCTGTTTTCATTTAATGTTTTCCTGACTCTTTCGAATGGTTCCCAGCGCCTCTGAACCGGGGTTTGGATTGGATTTCCTCTCCCAGGGCTGTCGTGCCAAGGTGGCTGCAGGTCTGGGGAATATCCCAGGGGTGTGAGGTCTGGAATTCACCTTTGGGCTCTGTCTGAAGGGCCGCGGTGCTCAGCCTGCCCTGTGCTCGAGGGAGGTTTGCAAGGGCACAGAGATGTCAGACATTTTTATTGTACATTATCAAATTCCAGACAAACATCCTGGGCGAAGGAGGCACCGGGGATGAGGGTTCTGAGGGAGGTGTTGCAAAGACCCCGGTGTCATTCCTGGAGCTCAGTGCATTATGACCTGCTCATCTCACAGAATTTAATTAGTGGCCGTACATCATTGTGCGAGTAATTACAGCTTTGCCCTGATTGAAAACCTTGTTTTGTTGATCTAAAGGACAGGTTTGGGTCCCTCAGCCTCACCCCACTGCCTGTCCCTGCTGATCCTCTGCCTCTCCCCCTCAGGGCTGAAGGTCCGGGAGGTTTCCATCAACGTGACGAGGCAGCAGGTGGAGGATTTCCATGGCCCGGAGGATTACTGGTGCCAGTGCGTGGCCTGGAGCCACCTGGGCACCTCCAAGAGCAGGAAGGCGTCCGTGCGCATCGCTTGTGAGTGAATCCCGCTTTTCCAGGGGTTTGAGGGGTGGGAATGCTGGATTTGGGGTTAAATATCCAGGGATGTGGTCAGGCACCACTGTCTGTACAAACCCTCCCCATGGGATACTGCAGGAACATCCCAGGAACCACAGGTGTCAGCAGAGGAAAAAACATCCCTCCTTTCTTGGGACAAAGCCATCCCCAAGAGAGCCGAGGCTGCCACGGGAATCCTGGCATTCCTGCAGGGCACTGAGCTGGCGGTGGCTGGGAACAAAGGATGGAGCTGCTGCCCCTGGAGACTTTTAGGGAAGGGGGGTGATCCTCCACTTGTGATGTCCTTGGTGTGCTGCTGGGAGCTGCACAAAGGGAAATGCACCCAGTGCCCCCAGAGGGACTGCAGAGGGACAGCCCCGAGCACAGCTGTCACCGGGAGCTGTGGAGCTGCTCCAAGCCTCATCCCATCCTTGGAATCAGACCTGGGATGTTTTCCTGACAGAACCAGAGCCTGACACCAGCGGGAAATTCAGGGATTGCTTCCCCCAGTCTGTGGTGAACCCTTTTCCTTTAACCCCCAGCTCAGGTCTCCCCTTTCCAGCCTGCACAGAGCTGGGAGAAATGGAGAGCACAGGGAGAAACCCTGAAGGGAGACTTTCCAGGGAGTGTTCCAGCAGTTCTTGACAACATAAAATGGTGCCTTTCAACAGGACAAACATTTAACAGGATAAACCAAACATTTGCCAGAAGTAAAAGGACAGTGTAAGGAAAGCCTCATTTCATTAATGGCGGATTTTTTTGTTGGCTGATTCAGTCTGAATGTCTAAATACGGGTAAATTCAATTTTTTATGTCACTGCATTAACTGTCATAACACTGAGCTAATAATTCCCCTGCACTGCCGAGCTGAAAGGACCTTTATCTGAATTGAATTTTTATTGACTTTTCTCTGCACTGTGATTTCCCAGCCCCACAAAATGGCAATTTGAGCCAAGCTCAGCGTGAGCAGGAGCAGGAGGAGCCGTGTGCTGGGGCTTTTAAACCCCTCACTGTGGGACCAGTTCTTCTTCCCAGTGCCCCAGAGACCCCATTAACCCCACACTGCTCTGGAGAGGCTCTTCAGCTCATTCTGGAGTCTTCTGAGGGTGCCTGGAGGCTTTGTGTGGGAGCTGAGCTCCTCTCTGCCCGTTCCTGTGCTGTTCCTGCTCAAAGCCGAGTGTTCTGATGGGAAAAGCAGCAATTCCGGGGGGCAGAGGTGAAGGGGCTCCTCAGGCACAGCAGAAGCTGCAGCAGGAACATCCTGGGGCACGGATTTATGGCGTGGGGAGCATCCTGGGAGGATCAGGGATGAGACCCTGCAGGTCCAGTCTCTGGCAGAACCCCGAACGTCCTCGCAGCACCACTGGGATGTGCACCGAGGAACCAGAGACTTTACTTCATCCTTCTTTTTTTCTATTTTGCACTGAAACCCCGAAGTTTCTGAATTGTGAGTCGAGTCCACAGTGTTGCAGCACTTTATATTTCTCTGAAGAAGCAGGTGAATATTTCTTTGTGATAGCAGGGAAGGCAGAGCAAACGGATCCTGCTCCGTTTTTCATCCCAATAAAGGCATTTGCAGGCACGAGTGCAGCCGGGCTGTTAATGAATGCCTTTTTAAAGAGAGCGCTGGAAAAGATATTGGTTATCTGGGGGGGAAAAAATCAGCATTAACAAAGAGTCATGGAAAGGAGAGTGCAGGCACTGAGAGCATCTTCCTGCAGCGAGCAGCTGGCTCAGATAAGTCCTGATGCGTTTTGTGAAGTATCTGGGAGCGATGGGCAGGCGCTGCAGTGCCAGGGCTCCATTTCATCAGAGCAGGGCAGGGAATTGAGGCAGTAAATCCCCGCTGTGGAGCCTGAGACAGCGGGGACACGATGAGAGCTCCTAATGGAACACCCTCGAGCAGCGAGGCGCATTCCCGAGGGTTTGCTGTGCTTCCACAGCAAGGGAACTCCCCAGATTCCCGGGCATGTCCGGGATCCAGTGATCCCAGCTGGATCCAGCTTTCTCTGTGTCTGTTCTGGTCTGCCCAGACACCCCGAGGTGCTGCAGCAGCTCTGGGACATTTCTTAACCTCAGTTATCACCTGGGCAGCGGTATCTGGAGTGGAGCAGTTTGTCCCCAGCGTGGAATCAGGTCACAGGTTGGACTTGATGATTTCAAAGGTCTTCTCCAACCCAATTCATTCTGTGGTTCTGTGAATGGCCCCCTGCCCTTCCTCCCTCTCCCTGCAGCTTTCAGGGTGAGATGTGAGCAGATCAGGGCATCAGACACTGCTCTGAGCAGGCCAGGCCTGGATTCACTGAGTTCCCACAGCACCCTCGGGATCCCACGGTGTTCCTGCACTGAACTCCCCAGTTTTGGGAAGGCGCTGGAGATGGGATGGGTGCACGGCTGGAACCTCGGGGCTGGGGATTCTGGCATCGGTTGTGTCCAACACAGATGGGTTTGGGGAGTGGAGAAACGGGAATGCAGCTGGAGATGATGGGATCCCGGGATCCAGGCGGGTGGCTCAGCCTGCAGCCCGGAGCTTTGGGGCAGGAATGCCAATCGTGATGAATTCTTGCGTCCAACCCTGCAGATCTGCGGAAGAACTTCGAGCAAGACCCCCAGGGCAAGGAGGTTCCCATCGAGGGGATGATTGTCCTGCACTGCCGGCCCCCCGAGGGTGTCCCCGCGGCCGAGGTGAGGTTTGGGATGGGCACAGGGGGGCACAAGAAAAGCTTTGGGTTGGGGGAAGGATGGGGGAAGCAAAGGGCTCAGCTCCCGTGGGGTACTGGACGTGTTGGTCCCAGTGCTCTTCTCCCCCAGAACGCCTCAAGTGTCCTTTTTTGATTCGCTAGGTTTTCAAAAGCACGTGTTTTTATTCCAATTCTGAACTGTTTGCTGAGAAATCCTGGTTTTCAGACAATTTTCAAGTCCTGTGCTTCCAAACCAAAAGCAGATTGTTGCAGATATTCCCAGGAATTACTTTTCTCCTTGAAAAACAAGACAGAGAAAAAGGCAAACCTAAAAATATTACGATAAATGGTTGCTGGGGAGAGAAAATCTGCTGCAAGTAATAATTTGGTGGGGTTTGGCTTAGCTTTAAACAGGCTTTTTGTGACGAGAGCTGGATCTTAACAGGAAAACAACGGGGATGCCTTAAAATGGCAATAACCAGGCTGCTCGTGGAGGGGCAGGTTCAAAGTGGGTCGTGTTTAAAAATCTGCTGCAGGCGCCATAAAAAACCCAAGGAAACGTTGCATTTCTGATTGCACCCTGCAGTTCTCCCCAGCACCTTCTGGGGAGTGAGAGCAGGGATCACTCAGGAGTTGTTTCTGCCCCTTATCCCCGCCGTGGCTGGGGTTGGTAATAATGGGAGGAAGAAAAGGAAAATAAACTGCAGAGAAATGTGTGCTTTTAGTTAATGAGAAGGGTCTGGAGCAGCTGTCCCTGGAAATACAGAGGAGAAATGCAGAGACACCATCAGTGAGGCAGAAGTGCTAAAGGAGAGGAAAATGAGGCAGAAATGGGCTCAGTGAGTGGCTGGATTGGTATCCAGGTTTGTGCCATGCATTACCCTGTCAGTCCAATTTCTGCTCCGACCTTCTCCTCGGCTCCGTGGTATTTTCACTCATTACCAGAAAAATGGATGTTGCATTACAGAGAATTGCCAGAATTGCTGAATGTGTGCTCTGGAAAATGGATCTGTTTTGTAGACAAAACAAACCTCCGAAGGTGTGAATGTGTCCTCTGGAAAATGGATCTCTTTTGCAGACAAAACAAACATCCAAAGGTGTAACTCCCTAAACATCCTTGGTCTGTTTGAATTTTACTGGGAATTTCAGAGTTCTTTGAACTGGCAGCTTTACATCCCCCAATTAAACAGGGAGTCTGTCTTCTATGGAAGGTAGGAATTATGTCCCATGAACACCTGACATTTTAACTGCTTGCTCCAGATAAAAATGGTGGAGTTCCCAACGAACCCTGATTTACTGCTGTTGACAGTAAAATTGTTATTGCTGCTAATAAAGCTGGTAAATCTCACCAGGTCAGATTTGCTTTGCCCAATAAAATGTCCCATAAAGGCTCAGGCTAATTCTGGGCTCATCAAGGTAAAGAGTCTGCTGGAAATAATTCAGTGTCTTTAGAAAGTGGGTTAAGCTGGTTAAAGCAGCCCTGGCTCTGGGCTGGGGGGATAAACTCAGCTTTATTTCCAAGTTTAAGGACAGCCTGCCCTGTTTAACTCATGGCTGGGGAATAACTGAGCCTCCAAGGCTCCCTCAGCGATTGTTCCATGGGTGCTGAGCAGTGCTGAGGGTTCCAAACCCCAGAGCTGGCAGCGAATCCGTGGTTCTGATCCAAGAATTTATTTCATTAGAGTTTGGATGCAGCCCTGGGTGGAAACATAAGGCTGGAAATAACTCGGGACAAAGGAGCTCGTGTTGTGTTTCATGAGATGCAGAGTGGGCCCTGATTGGGGCATTGTCGGTGTCTGTTCAACCCAAAGAGAGCTGGAAACAAGGGGGAGGAGGCTCCAGCCCCTTCCCTGCTCTGTGCCAGAGCCTCTCCCTTGGGGAGAATTTGGTTATTCCAAGTGCAGAACCTCAGGAACATTGTCAGAGTTTGGTTATTCAGAGTGCAGAACCTCAGGAATGCTGTCAGAGTTTGGTTATTCCGAGTGCAGAACCTCAGGAACATTGTTGGAGTTTGGTTATTCCGAGTGCAGAGCTTCAGGAACATTGTTGGAGTTTGGTTATTCTGAGTGCAGAGCTTCAGGAACATTGTTGGAGTTTGGTTATTCCGAGTGCAGAGCTTCAGGAACGCTGTTTTCCCAAAATCCAAACGCATTCCCTGTGCTGGCCACCGCCCCTCACGAATCCGTTCCCGGCAGTGGCTGGAAGGGCTCTGAGCGTTCCCTGCAGTTCAGACTCTTCACCCCTGGAGAGAAACCCCAGTTCAGCCCAGTTAGTTACGGGAACCAGCCCCATTATCAGGGATGTAAATCTTCTTCCCTGGAGTTGTTCCTTCTGGATCCTGGAGGTGCCGAAACTCTCTTCAACCTAAGGCCAGAAGCGTTAAAATAAATGTTCTTAACCTACCCCACACTTTGATGTGAAAATTCCTGTCATCAGCCCTGAGGGTGCAGAAGGCAGGGATATTTTCCAGTGATGGCTGGCACAGTTTCCTTGGAATTACCTTGGAATTACCTCCCCAGGAGGGAGAACCTCTCTTTTCCACTGTTCCTCTCCTCATTTCTGGTCACTGCTCTGATCCTCTCACCTGGTGCTGATGTTTCCTTGGCCAGATCCGAGTGAGTGGCTCCCAGCAGCTCTCAGTGCTTGCAATGAAATGTTTCATCCTCTCCCAGGGGTGCTGATGCCGTTGTGTGCCCTCGGGGCCACCCCTCCCCGTGCCTTTGAGCAGGAAAAGGGATTTACCTGAGCAGCGTCCTGGGGGTTGCACAGGCCAGTGGTGCCCCTCTGTGCCAATCCCATTATTCAGTTATTTATTTGTGGGGATTTCTTTGTGGGGTGGGACAGCAGGGCTGGATCACACAGGGATCCAAACCAGACCTCCCAGGGAGGGTCTTTAGGGAGGGTTCCTGCAAATGAGTTTTGTTGGGAGCGGTGTCTGTTCCTGCCATCTGTTCCAGAATGAGGGAGGCTTCCAGCAGCAGTGGGAACACCCAGATTAAGTTTGCTTTTACACGTGTTCATTTCTGCACACAGCAAGTGGAAAATCAGTTGGGAGAATAAGGATTAAGGGGCTGGACCCACAGTTTGAGCACGAAAATGAAGTGAAAATTGCTTAAAACTCAGCTCGTGGAAATGAATTTCCCAGCAATGGCAGCTCGTGTGACTCCGGGGCTGCTCTGCTCACACGGTTCAGTTTGGTAAATGGTCTTTAAGCTGAGTAACACAGCAGTGGGAGCAAAATCCAGGGATTACAAACAGGGAGCAGCAAAATTCCAGCTCAGCTCTTCCAGGGCTGCCTCGGGAGCCCCAATCCCTGCTGCCCTCAGCCCCTCTGCAGCCCACCCTGGATTTATTTCTGCTTTGGGAGCAGGTTTCCCATCTCCAGAGCTCTCCTCTGCAAATCAGGCAGAGAGGGCTTTGTGGGCACCCTGGGTGCATCACCACAGCAGTAAGAGAGGAAGAAAACCCAACTCCTGGCACTGGGCAGGCTGGAAAAGGCTTTTAAATCCTCTTCTCATGCATTTACATAGCAAGCAGAGAGAGCTGGTGAGCAGCTGTGCTTGCAGGCATCAGCACCCAACCCAAATAAATTCAGTTTTTATGAGTTAAGCATCGAAATGAAAAAGAAAATTCAGCATTTAAATAGAGCAGCTGAAAATCCCCTGCTGTAGCAAATGTTGATTCAACTCTCACAGAGTCTCTGCTGGCACGGGCTCGGTGGGACCGGAGCCATTCCTTTCACTATTGATGTGGAGCTGGCCTGGGGAGGAGTCGGCTCGGGGTTCCAGTCCCTCGGCAGCCCCTCCCCAGGGAGATATTTATTAATAATTGTGTGCAGGAATTGCGTCCTTCGGCTCGGGGCGGGCTCCTGAGGGACAGGGGGGACCCTCAGGGATCCAGGTGGGGACCTGGCCTTGGACCCCTGGGCCCGACTGCATCCCTGGGGGTGTTTCACTCCACGGGGCTCAGAGGGAATAATTCTGATTTTGTCATTGCTGAAAATGAGGGGGAAGGGAGGGAAGCTCCCTCAGAAACGTGGGTTGGGATGTTGATGTTGCCAGAGCCACAGTTCGGCCTGGCAGGTGCGGGTCTCTCTCCTCCCAGGCCGACCTCGCTCCCTGTGCCCAGCCGGTGCTTCGGGGGAATTTTGGGAAGGAATCTGGGGAGGGAAGAGGGGCTCCTCTGTCAGAAGGACGTTTTTAGATAGTGACATTTTTAGAGACATTTTTAGTGTTTGCCAGGGACCCCACACAGGCGGCGTTTCCTCCAGGGGCACCCGCTGCAGCTCCCCCTGAGCGCCGGCCCTCACACATCGCTCCGGTACCAGGGAGAAACCTGCACTCGGCCTAAACAGGTGCATTAAAAGAGCATCGAGTTACTGAGGTGAAATGTTTCTCACCCTTGGGCTGTGCTGGTTTTTTGGTGTTTGCTGTGTTCTGTGCAGTTGTTTATGGTGCAGCTGTGTAAGTCTGGGTTATTAGTCTGTGTCATTCCTTCAGCAGCTCCTCAGCTCCGAGGAGCCTCACACTGCTTTTAGATGACTTTTAGGGCACGTCCTTAACCTCCAGCCTGGCATAAAATGCCCCCTGTGTTCAGCCTGAGCGTGGCTGATAAATGGCTCCGTTCAGCTTGGAGGGGGTGAGAGGGAAACTGGGGCCAGTGAGGCCCAGCTGAGCCCATTCAGAGCCGAGGGGACGCATGGGGAGCCCCAGCAGAGCTCAGAGCCTTCCCTGTTTGCTCCCCAGGGTCTCCTCTTCACTCATCCCAGTCCTGAGCAGGTTTATCAAGGGGCAATTGTGCAGCCCTGCCCGAGGTCAGCCCCTGCAGTCAGAACCTCAGGCCATGGGTCACCCAGCAAGTGGCACGGCTTGGGTTTGCTTCTTGTTCATGGAATTCTGACCTTTTTACAGGCACTGCTCCATTCTGTGCAGTACAATATAGAAAAAGAGCCTTTGTGCCTTCTCTTTCTTTCTCTCCTGAAGCGCATTTCATGACACATTATTTCCTTATCTTCTTAGCTGACCTTTTAGTCTTCCTTTAAATAGGTTTTCTCCAGTCTGTGCTCTCTTCAGTTTGTTGAAACTCTTCATTTTTTGGGGTGGGAGAGAAGACAAAACAAAAAGACTCGAGTGGTGCATGGCACTGACACTGTGTAGAAGAGTTGGGAATGCTCCCACGTTATGTAAAGTCCTGTAACCCTTCACTTGCAGGGTCAGAGAGACCCTTGCAGGAGTTCTCACCCGTGAGGCAGCCAGGTGAGGTCACTTCTCAGAGTTCTCAGCTTTAAATCCATCCCCCAAGTGCAGTGGAGAACGAGGCTGTGAGTTCCTAGATGGGCACAAAGCCCTCACCCCTGAGAAATCCCCGCTGCCTGTGATGTTCTGTGTCCCAGCCCTGCCTCTGCGTGGTGCAGAGCTGCTCGCTCCCATTTCCCGACTGTCCAAAGCAGCTTTGGAGGGATTTCACATCCCTGATGCTGGCTGCTCACCCCCCTCACCCCCAGTGCCCCCCTGTGCTCTGCCAGAAGGGTTTTTCTCTCTCTGAGCCGGGAGGACTCGGAGCTGAGCTGGAGTCGGTGACACGAGCGTTTCCCTCGGAGTGAGGAGTGGGGACAGCTCCGTTCTGTCACCCTGAGCAGCTCAGGAGGGCTCAGGGTGACTGACACGTCCTGCAGCAGTCAGCAAACACAATAAATTCCACCCTCCTCGCTGCTTCGCTGCTGGTAATTCCTTCCCACCGCCTGCTTCTCCCAGCCCCGGGGCTGTTGTCAGAGCAGGGCTGAGCTGTAACCTGGAAAATCCTTGGTCAACACCCATTTAATGAAGTTTGGGATAATCTCTGGGCTGTGTGTTCGGCCTTATTAGTGCCTCAGAGTGTAAAATATTAATTCTATTTGGTACAGGAGCAAAAAAAAAATGTGCTTTAGTAGCTGGTAATCCTTCAGGCAGGTGTCACGGGGTGCTGGGGGAGCGTCACTGCTGCCTCCTCCGCCGGTGACAAATGGGCTTTGGATTTCTCAGCTGTCAGGGCTTGTTCCTGCTTCATTCAGTGGGCTTGAAAATCGGGTTTTTAAATGTTTCCTCGATTGGACAGGGAGCTGCCATTTCCTGCACTGGAGCGAAGCTCCAGGAGTCGTCTGTGTCACTGGGTGAGGCCGGGGTTTGATGTGGAACTGGGACGTGTGAAACCTGCAGGTGTGAGACCGAGAGTGCTGCCAAATGGGGCTGAAGCTGCCCCGGGGGGGTCATAAATTCTGTCACCACTGCTCCGTGCTGTCCCTTAGGAACGTCACTGCCCTGGTATTAAAGTGCCACATAAGCCCTGATATTAGAGATAAATGCTTGTAAACCTCAGGCTTTCAAACAAATGAACCCAAACCCAACCTTCAGCTTGCTGGACTCTGCTTGTCTTTACCTGAGCGATGCTGAGGGGCTTGAGAGCTGCAGGGAGGAGCTGGGGGAGCCAATTCCCACCTGGAAGTGCTGGGATGGAGACGGGGAGCAGCAGCCAAGCCCACTGTGAGGCACGAGGTGCAAACCTGAGCCTTAAAACTCACCCTAAATGCCTTTCTTATGAAAAAACACTCAGACCAAATCTGGTATTTGAGCATTAGCAGGCACTCGCAGCTCTCCCTGCTCCTCCCGTCTGCTCTGCTTGTGGTGGAGTTTTCACGAGTTTCTGGTTCTTTTTGTTTGCTTGTTTTTTGTTTTGGGTTTGGGTTTCTTTTGTAATAAAAGGGCAGCTGTTGTGCTAAACGATTACTGATAGTTTACTGTTACCGAACTATTACTGTTGAGTGCTCTGCAGAGGTTTGTGGAATACTCTAAAATATCTTTATCACATAATATATGCATATATTTAAGATTTAAATGTGCTGTATCCAGTGCTGCTTTTTCAAATGTTTAACACAGATTTTGACATTTTAATGGAGTGCTGTAGATGTTCCCAGGAATATCTGCCTGAGTTCCAAGGGTTTATTTACCGCCGGGGCTTTTAATGGAAATGTGAAATCATTTCTCTTCTGGGCAGCACACATTCCGCTGCAAGCACATCAACACAACACGAAACCCACATAAAACTCAAAAGCTGCAAGGATTCCAAAAGCAGCGAGGGCCTGCTTTACATAGGTTTGTGTATTTATGGGGCTGGCACACGCTCGCTAAAACGGGACGTGGCGGGATAATGGGGCTGCAGTAAAACACCGCCAAAGCAGGCCGAGAGTTACAGCCTGCCATGAATCCTGGGGCAGTTACAGGGAGCAGAGTGTGATTGCTCAATGCAAACAGCCTGCATTTGTACAGGTGCTTATAGATCCTGGCTCTGCAGTAGCAATATTTGCTTTACTTTTAGGGGATATTAGTTACAAGTACAATAAATGTGTTTCATTTCTCAGCGGAGATATTTCACTCTCAGGACCCAGCCCGGCTATGTGCAATGTCTCGTTTGTGATTGATCTGATATTTAGATTGAGATTTTTAGCTGCTTTTAAGAGCAAATTCATAATTTTTACAGCTTCCCATCCAGCAAAGATTGAGAACTGCCATGGCTCATACAGGACATGGTGCTCTGGACTGATTTTATTTTGTCTAATGACATTCAGCCTCTTTATTCTATAAAACCTGGGCTCAATTAAAGCTGTTTTGTTTGAGCTGTTTGTTGTGGACAGCACAGAACCAGACCAAATTCCATTTATTTAATGTGCTGTTACACCTTCAGCCACACCTTGCCCTTCCTCACCTGCTGCTCCAGGTAATCCTGTTCTGTGATTTATTCTGCAGCAGGGGAATTTGGGGTGGTTTGAGCTCCAGGAGTGGTCAGGACTCCCGGGGGTCGAGGGCAGAGCTGCTCCTCCAGCCTGGAGCTGCTCCAGCCCTTCCCTCCCATCCCTGGGATTGCCCCACTGCTACCCCAGCACCCTGCTGGACACTCGGGACTCTTCCACTGCCCTGGCTGAATGTGTCAAATCTGCCACTCCATTTGTCCCCTCTGTCCCTGCACCAATCACCCAAACCAGTGCCACCCTCAGCCCTGTCCCCTCAGCAGCATCCTCAGGTGCCTCTCCTGCTGATTTTGTCCATTTTGGGAGCACCTCAGTCCCTGCACACCTCCCCTTCACTGGATGCAGCCCTTGGGTGTTGTCTCCACAGCGAGGGGCTGTGCTGCCTTTCAGGCGGGCAGGGGAGCTGCGGACGGGGTTTTCTTCCAGCAGAAAAATGTTTGTTTTCCTTCTGAGATTTGGCTCGTTGTGAATAAATCAATACAGCCAGGAGGCAGCGAGGTCATGAAATAGAAATGCTGGAGCAAAGCACTTCTGAATTAGATTGCTAAACTGAAAAGAAAAAAGAAGGGAGATAACTTTGTAGTTCCCCAAAATAGATAATTCCTTTTCATACAGACAAGTGCTCTGGGGCTTCTCTGGGTTTGATGTGCTGCTTTGCAGTGGTGTCTGTTTTTCCTGGGCCTGCTTTCAGAAATGTTTTTAATTTTGAATGCTTGAACATGAAAGGATAAGTTATGAGACTTTATCATTGTGTTTATAACCATGGGGATGATTGTGTGAGCGAGTCCTGCAGGGATTTGGGGAGTTCGCAGTGATGGAGGTGGGGACTGAACAAGCTGGAGGCCCCACCGGTGGCTCTGAACTTGGAGAGGGAATTTTATGGTTTAGGGAACGTTCTGCCTCTGGGGACAGAGATCAACACCTTTTCTAATTGTAAACGGCATTAAAAGAGAAAGCAGGAAGTTGTGGATCTGGTGCCTGTTGCATTTAGTATTCGGTGACACGGCAAATGTCACACATTTGTTAACTAACAACTGTATTTCTTTGGGTTTAAATTCTGTTTCCAGTGTGTGCAAAAAGATGATTCTTTAATGAATCTAAAGGGTGGTCAGTGATCTTTCAGGGCCCTCCCAACCCAGGCCGTTCTGTGACTCCTGTAAGATCTCAGTTACATTCTTGAATTTATCCCATCTGAAGGCTGCTAACAAAAAGGAACATCATCAGGTATTAAAGATCCCCCAGAACTCGTGAGAACAGTGAAATTACAGCCTTGGAAGGATTTGGTTTCAATTACTGAGAGCTTCCTGTGATGATTTCCTTATCTCAAAGCATTTCCTATATAAATGTGATCCTGCCTATCAGGACACCACGTCAGCAAAACCCTGCAAACATCATCACCGAGGGCCTTATCTGAAAAGGGTTTTTCAGTGTCAGCAGCACTTCAATTACTGTCCAAACGCCTGTGCACTGAGAGCCAGTTTAGAGTGGGATCCACGGGTTACCCTGTGTATCCTTCAATGTGGAGTAATTTAAAAAAACAGAAGTCGAGGCTGAGCTGCTCACCTGCATTGCTGAGCTTTGCAGGGACGAGGGTTTGATGGTTTATTTCTGGTCACCATAAAATGATTGAAGCCAGGCCATGTGTGTGCTCTGTCCCACTGGGAAACTCCCACCCCAGCCCCCCTTGTGACCTTTGGGGTTATTAATGCTGATTTCTTCATCATTTGTGCACGGAGATAAAAACCAGTCCTCCAGTTAATGGTAGACACTTATTCCTCCAAAAATAGGAATAAAGATAAACTTATTTGGGATCTGATGATGTCTTTACCAAGCAGACAAGGTACCATTAGCACTGGCATTTTTAGCAGTGGCTCTTTATCCCGGTGATCCAAAATAGCCCAGCTGAGTCAGCTCCTTGCCCACCTCTACCTCTATAAATTGATGCACACGTCCAGGCTGTCACCTCTCCCTTTATGCTGATTCCAAATCATATTTTAATTGCATTTAGACTCGCCCCCTCCCATGCTGGCCTGCTTTCCCTCCTCTGGATCTTCCATCAGTGGCAATGTTTGGTTGGGATTTCCAAGCAGAGCTCAGAGGAGGAGCTCTGGCCCGTGGTGGCCACAGGTGAGAATTTCTCCCCTTGCTGGTGGAGGTTTGTGCAGCAAACCCTCCCTGCCTGTCCTGCAAAGGGAATAACAACCCAGAACATGGGCATGAGTGGCACTGGAGGTCTCAGCTGATCCCTCTGGCCACCACCAAGCGCATCCCCCCAGAGCAGAGACTCCTCCGAGCTCCCCCAGCACGGCCCAGGCTGATTTATGGGTTAGTCAGCGTGTCAGATGCCTGTAATGAGATTATATATTCAATCTAATGAAGGAAAAATATGCTTACCAGCCTGGTGTGACAGCGCTGTGATTAAATGATTCGGGAACAGAGTTCCCTCAGTGGATTAATTTTAAACAATGCAGCAGGTACAGCTGACCTGCTCCAGGTGTGGTGAGGTGCTCCCGGAGCAGGATTAATGGTTTGTGATGGTGTTGATAAAATAACAATGATAATACAGGCAGGGAGGGGTGTGAGCAGCCAGCACAGTGCCCCTGGGTTTGTGTGAAACCCCCACGGAGATCTGTGCTGATGGAGGCTTCCCCTCCTGGTTTGAGGCTCAGGGTGGAAAGGGAGATAAAAGTGTGACCAAGGCTCTGCCACCTCGGCGTGTCCCTGGAACAGGGGCACCTGCCCTGCCCACCCTCCTCCCAGCTGGGACATTGAGGAAGATTCCTCCAGCTTGAATTTTTAGGAGCAGGAGTTCCATGTTAGAGGAAGGTGAGGAGGTTTTTGCTGCTCTGAGAAAGAGAAAGACACGGACATGGACTGTGCTGCAAGAGCCCTCTGTGCTGCCGCGAGTGGCCTTCCCCAGCTCCGAACCCTGGAGCATTTATCTCACATCAGGAAGCCACCGATTGTCCCCTGAGGAGGAGCTGGCACCGTGGCTGCGTTATCTGAGATGTGGCTGGATCTGGGAGTGACCACCGGGGAAGGCACAGGCGGTGGTTAAAGGGCAGCAGAGGATAATCCAAGAGCAGGGACAGGGGGCCCTTTGTCTGCTGGCCTCCCGAATTATCCCTGTGCCCACAGGGACTGGGAGCTGCCTTGGGTACTAAACCTGGTTGTAATCTCAAGGAAGATCACTAAAAAAGCCAAAAATTCAGTCCCAGGTCTTGGGGTGTTTAAATGTCCATCAGAGCAACTGATGAAGGACTCTTGGTGGGTGAGTTGGGATAAGCTTTGTTTTTGAGGGAGAAGAGTTCTCGACCTCCCATAATCTGCCCGGGCTGTGGGGTGTTGAGCTGATTTTACTCTGATAATGCCATAAGCTGGTCTGTGATAATTGCTTTTTGTAATTGGGACGAATTTATGATGATGCTAATTGTGCTGCTGCCCCCCAGCACGGAGGGGCCGAGTTAATCCCCACCTGCCCCCGGAGCTGCAGATGCTGATGTGATCAGCCCTCCTTGGAAACTGAGGGAGGGGGGGTTAATGCTGAGCAGATTGAATTTCAGCGGAAAAAACCATATATTTTTCTACAAATCTGCATTTTATAGCAGGTTTAAAGTCTGGTTCAAGATCATCAGACTGATTCCTAAAAGGAAAAGGATTTAATTCTGTTTCAAGCAACTCTGTGACCTCCACTGCTGAGGCAGGGAGGGAAGTGAAACGCTGGGGAGTTTTGAGTTTGCTCTTCAGACACTGCAGCCCGGACCCCACAGCTCGTTCCAGTGCAGAGACCTCGTAGCTTCTTTGCTGCCTTTATTTTCCCTGGTTGCTTTGTGTGTGTTTGTGCGGGGGCTGAAGTTTCCCAAAGGTTACATCCCTGCCAGTGACAAACATCTTTTGTCATCACGACTCCTTTAAATGTATTTTTATCCCATTAATCCATCCCTGGGTTCTCCATCTTTGAAAGCCTCCATCTGCTGAGGCAGAGCAGGGCATGGCTTTGGATAAACCTGGTTTTCTTCAGGGGAGGGGGGATGGAATGACGGAAGCACTGGCGGTGCCACCCTCCCTCACAAATCAGGGTTTGATCTCACGTCCCGACACTTCGGTGTTTATGTTCCGTCTGTTTAATGTTCTCCCTTCGCTGGGATCATCATTCTTTTAAATGCTCTGCTTTAATGTAAACGTTTTAATGTTTTCTGTTCACCAACCCCCACATTCCAGACTCAGCAAGCAGAGCATCAATGTGTGCTTCCTCCAAGGGTGAGGGTGACAGGAATGGGGACCTTGAGCCCCTCTCACCATCCCAAAAATCCCCTGACCCGAGGAGAGTCAACATTTATAAGCACACTTGTGAAATAATGAACTCTGGGAATGTTTGTCATTTCTCTGCTCATTTCACTGCACATAAAGTGGGTTCACCATCGAACTCCTGTCACTTGATTTATGCCCGTGCAGCTGCTCCATAATTTAAATTGAATTCCTAATTCCTTTGCTGAAACCCCCTCGGATAATTAGTATTAAGGTTAACTGCAGAAGGGGAGCTGAGCAGTGAATGGATTAGTTGGTTGTGCTGTGTCTTAGACTGCAGGAAAAGGGAACACACTCCAAGGGATGCTGCTCAGGGAAGGGTTTGGCATGGCTGGAACACACTCCCAAGGGATATTGTCCAGGAAAAGGTTTGGCATGGCTGGATTTAGCACGGCTGTTGGTCCCTGCTCCCGAGCTATGGCCAGGCTCCTGCAGGCACAGGGAAGTGTCCCCTGGCTGGGAGGGAGGGGTGGATGCAGGAGGACAGAGAGATGGCAAAGGGATCACAGAGGTAAAATCTTTTCCCCATTCTCAGTGGGGTGAAACGTGTGGTGTTGAACCTCGCACCCAGGTAACTCCTCTCTGCACAGATGTGTCAAATCATGATTTCATTACATGGCCACTGTGTAGGATGAGGTGCCCCAGACCTGGAGCCTTTTCCAGGTGAGTTTCCAGCCCTTGGCCGGGGCGTGCAGGGCTGGATCCATCCCAGCAAGGCCGTGAGTGCTGCTGTGGAGGGGAATCTGCTGTCTGGCACCAAACGTAATTGGCTTTGATGGTCAGCATTTGCAGATTTGTTTAGGAACTGGAAAATGTACAAATTGCAGCCCATCTGCGCAGAGCTGAGTGCTAATGAATGCCTGCAGCTACCACAGCCATAAGCTCATTACCACAAAGTTCCGAGTCCTTCCACAAGTTGCTAAACAAGGTTATTCATCTGAACGGAGTGGAGAAGGGAGTTTGACTGCAGGGCGCAGCCAGAGCTCCTCCAGGTCTAGAAAACCTGTTAAATAACCCCCCGTTCTTCGGTCTTTTAATAGAATCCGTTGATTTTATTTCTATTTTTAATTTTGCACTCCTGTGACAGCAGCTTGCTATGCCTTCACTATTTTCTGTTAAAGCTTCAAGCACAGCCGTGCCTTGAGGGTGATTCCTGGGTGTGCTCGGAGAGGTGGGGTGGTGAACTGGAGAAGATGGATTGGAGCACGTCGTGCACAGCATTTCAGGGGCTTTATGGACCATGGCAGCAAACACTAATGGCCGCTGTTCTCAGGGTGTTCGTGTCAGCTGGGAATCTGTTATGATGACTCGGCTCTTCCTCCGTGTGCCATGTCAGGCAATTTCATCGTCCTGGTTCTTCTCAGAAAAGTGGAATTAATAATACTTATCTGCTTTATAGAACTGGTAGTTGTCCAAGTGTTCGAACATAGAGTGCATGGTGCAGCAGGAGCAATATGTAAAAAATATTTCTTATTCTCTTTTGGCTGAGGTTTTATTCTGTGTTCCTTGTGGAAAAATCAGCTTTTCTAAGTTACCAGCCAAAGGAAGCATTTCCTCATCCTCTTAATGAGGTCATGAGGTGCCTTTGGCCTCCTCCACGTTTTCCTGTGCTCCTCCCCCGCCAGGTGGAGTGGCTGAAGAACGAGGAGCCCATCGATTCCAACCTGGACGAGAACATTGACACCAGGGCCGACCACAACCTCATCATCCGCCAGGCACGCCTGTCCGACTCGGGCAACTACACCTGCATGGCTGCCAACATCGTGGCCAAGAGGAGGAGCCTGTCAGCCACCGTGGTGGTCTATGGTCAGTGAGGAGGGGCTGGGGGGGCAGAGGTGGCTGTGCTGGTGCTGCTGCCCTGATTGATTTGTGCTGTTATTGCTGCACCAGTTGGGACGTGGCACACCCAGGATCACCCGGCCGAGCCCTTCCCGCCGGGATGGATTCGGGTTCGGTGCTGGGGGGCTCTGGCACAGCCCCACAGCCCCACAGCCCCACGGGTGCCGGTGTTTTGCAGTGAACGGGGGCTGGTCCTCGTGGACGGAGTGGTCGAGCTGCAACGCGCGCTGCGGCCGGGGCTGGCAGAAACGCTCGCGCACCTGCACCAACCCCGCGCCCCTCAACGGGGGAGCCTTCTGCGAGGGCATGTCCGTGCAGAAAATCACCTGCACCTCCCTCTGCCCCGGTGAGTCCCCCGGGGGAGGGAGGGCTTTGGGGGCCACGTTCACAGAGAGCTCTCGGTGGGAAGCACCAGGCAGGGAGTTGGGAAGGGAAAGGGAAATGCAGCCGTGTTTGGGTTGGAGGTGTGAGTGCAGTGCCAGGCACCTGTGGCACGCGTGTCAGGGCTGGGACTTACTGCCAGAACGCTGCCAGAACAGCCACTGGCTCAGGGGGAGAAATCAGGGACCTGGGTGGGGGTCTGGGGTTAGTGTAGAGAGGGGAGCTGATGTTAATAACACCAGCAAGAGAAACACAGAAACCCGAGTGGAGAACTTCTTTAAAAGCATTATTTACCTTGCAAAAGTTTGCTGTGAAGTGTGTTAGGTGTGGAATTATGGGGTAGAGAGATGAAAGAAGCGCTGCTGCAGGGCCTCCTCGGTGGGACAGGCAGTGCTGACTGGTTTTCCCCCTGCCCACGCAGTGGACGGGAGCTGGGAGGTGTGGAGCGAGTGGTCGGTGTGCAGCCCCGAGTGCGAGCACCTGCGGGTGCGGGAATGCGCCGCCCCGGCCCCCAGGAACGGGGGCAAGCACTGCGAGGGCCTGAGCCAGGAGTCGGAGAACTGCACCGAGGGGCTGTGCATCCAAGGTGAGCTGGGGCTGGGCTGCGGAGGGGCTTTAGGACTGGCCTCAAAGGTGGGCTGGAGGCCAGGGAACCTGTGTGGGAGTCCCGTGTCCGAACTATTCCCGTGAAAAAGGAGGAGGTTTTCCGTGTGCGGTCTGAAATTTTCCGGGTCGCTGGATTTGTGTTGCATGTTCGTTGCCTGTGAATGACCAGATGATCCTAAAAACCCAGATCTGGGGGGTTTTCAGGGTGTAACTCCAACCTCCACAACCCAGTGTGCTCCTCGGCCTCTGCCTTTCCTTGCAAGCAAATGGGCAAAGCCCCCCACGAGAGCTGCGGGTGCAGGAGCCGGTCAAGGTCAGAGTTTGCTCCTTTTGCTGCCTTGAACAGGAGTTAAACCCAGGCAAATCTGCAGCTCCCTGGGAAAGGCTTTGCCCTTCACCAATGTCTGGGAAGCATCTGGCGCTGGGAAGCTGCTGCTGTCCTCAGCCCGGGGAGCCAGGCAGAGCAGCCCTGCAGCTGCGCAGGCGCCGCTCACGGGAGGAATTTGTGAGTTCATCCCTGCCCCGAGCCCGCTGCTGTCCCTGTGGAGGGGCTGTCACCTCGGCAGGTGGAACAGCAGCCCTGGGAGCCACCAGGAGTGCCAGGGCTGAGGGATGTAAACAAGGATATGTCTGGTTTTTCAATGTTCTGTTTAACCAGTCCTCTGTCCTTGTTTCTGTAGTTCTGCATTGCCTTTTCCCTTCTGAACAAAAGGAATTCTTTTTTTTTGCCCTGAGATTTTAATGCTGCATTTCCGTGTGGGTTCAGCTGGACTGGAGTGTTCCGTGTCTCCTGCTCCTTCCATCTCCAAGTGTGATCCCATCTCTCCTTTGTGGCTTGAGTTGTTCCCATGTCCTTGTGCCACGCTGTTTTTAGGGCTGGAATTGCTTTCTCAGCTAACAGCAATTGATGCAGTTACCCTATTTTTTAAAAATCTCTTCTCCCCTGTTCATCTTCCAGTATGTGCCTTTCCTGCTCCGCCTCTCATCCCATGGGGAATTGTGGAGGAAATGCAGCCCTGAGCCACAGCAAACCAATCTCTTGGAGGTTTTTTATCAGGCACAACTCGTTAACTTTGCTCCTTCCATGAGGCAAAAATAGAAACATTCCTTTGGTTAACAAATAAGGACTGAGCTGAAAGGGAGGGTGAGAACGGAGGATGTCAGGGAAGAGCCAGCCTGGATCTGGCTGGGAAAATGCTGATCCTTGGGATGAACGTTCAGATCTGGAGGCAGTGAATGAAATGGGGATAAAATGGATCAACTCTGAGGGTCTTTATTCAGTCCCTGACTGGAGAGTTTGGGAATCACCCTAAGACACCACACGGGAACATCTCCGTGTGCCCTTCGGCCTTGGATTCCCTGGGTGGATCCCGATGGTCCAGCCCTTACTGAAGAGCTTTTCCTCCAGGGAATTTCTTCTGGAACTTGTAACAGTTGTGCAGGTCCAAACTTAGATGCAGATGTGGGGTTTGGTGCAGATGAAAGGTTTCCAGGGCTGCCAGATTGATTCCTTGGGATGCAAAGGTCACTCTGACCCCAGACAGTCCCAGTACCTGGCTGGTTTCTTGCCTGTTTGTTCCCTTAGTGTTGATTCCCTCCCAGTATTCCCAGGTGGAGCTTTGCCAGGGTGGATTTCTCCCTCTCTTGCAGAGGTGAACGCTTTCTCTTTGTTTAATAAAAGAGAGGAGGGTATTTTTTTGAGAGCTTTTTGTCTTACTTTTATCTGTTTGCTTTAAAGTTATTTTTCCTGACTTCAAAACCTATTGATTTCTTCTCCCAGCGCCCAACACCAAAACAAACAAGTAGGGCCACAGGAGCTGAACTGCAAACACTACTAATGCACCCCAAATAATCACGAATCACTTCATTTTCCATTTTCCAGGCAGCCCTGGTGCTGCTGCCAGGAGGCTCCTGGATCCAGGGATCTCCCAGTTCATGGGAAAAGCTTTTCCCTTTGCAGTTTGCTGCAGACAGCCCCGTGCCAGCAGCAGGGAAGGGTTTGCCCCCCTCCAGACTCCAGTCTGACCCTCCTCACTGGGTGTTTTTGTGCCTCAGCTTC
This sequence comes from Edolisoma coerulescens, assembly GCA_013397115.1. Lineage (NCBI taxonomy): Eukaryota > Metazoa > Chordata > Aves > Passeriformes > Campephagidae > Edolisoma > Edolisoma coerulescens. Next base: position 334,262 of record VWZW01006285.1, read on the forward strand.
CTGCAAAACCAAAACCAACCTTGGGCAGGGAAAAAAAAAAACCCTTCCCACAAGGTTTTTGGCAAAGCCAAAATCCAACGATCTGCAGGGTTAAGTGTTTCTGAGCTGAGCATCCTCACAAACATTGAAAACAAGAGAAGGAGCCTCATAATCCACCTGAGTCTCCCATTTTTGGGATTACTTTGGCAGGTTTTAGGTTATAAATGGTGACTCAAATGCTTGGCATGAGGGAGGCAGAGAAGGCTCATTTCTGAGAGCTGCAGTCCTGCAGAAAACCCCTTTTATCCCATATTTGCCTCCGTTGGGGGCACATGGATGTGTGTGCTCCTAAACACACAGAGAGCTGCCATTACTGGGGTGTGTAGGTACAAAAATGTGAATACACTGGGCATTCTTATATTTTATAACTAATTTACATGCCCATCACCAGCCTTTCCATATATCAAACACACAAAGGGATCATTAATTCTGACCTGACTCTCTTTGCCAATGATCCACTGCAAAGTATTGAACTTCCTTCTTGCTGAGGTGTAAATAAACAACAGCATCCAATAGAGCCAACAAATAACCTGAATTAACCAAGTGAGAAATTGCTGTGAAGGAACATCCTGAAAGGGATTTAGGGAAAAAAAAAAAAAAGAAAAAAAAAAAAAAAAGATGAAGAGAAAAATATGGACAACATAAAATATTCATATTGTCAGCAAATGAGGAGAAAATGTTTCATTTATAGAGTGAGACAGAAGCAATATAGGAAATAGATATGCTCCATGTAAATTTATTAAGTGCAACTTTCTTTCTCTCTCTCTCTCTCTCCCTCTCTCAGATAAAAAACCTCCTCATGAAATAAAATCCCAAAGTAAGTTATTTTTTTTCTCTTGTAAATACGATTTTCCTCATCTTCCCTGCCACTTGGGTTATTTGTTTAGGAGCTAAGCAGGAGCCAAGGTTTTATGGGAGGCTTTAGCATCTGCTGAGAGCATCTTGGGAGCAGCTCTGTGATCCCAGTTCAGGGTGAGCCAGGGGAGTGCTCGTCCTCAGCACTTTGTGTCTGACAGGGAGCCCTGGCTCCAGGCCTGGCATCGATCTCTGGAGCACCTGGAATTAGGGAAAAAGGAATTAATGCAGGAGTTTGGGGTTCTCGGTGCAGATCTGGTTCTGCTGCTGGCTCTGCCCTCGCTCAGCTCCCTCCAGGCTTTCTGGGGGGTGATTCTGTCCCTTTCCCTGTGCCTGGGGTCATCTCTGGGCTGCTCTGGGGCTTCTGTGCTGCACCTGCAGCTCTGCCCAGAGCCCTGACAGGGGAGAGGGACCAGGGGGAGAGGGAACGGCCTTGAGCTGTGCCAGGTCAGACATCAGGAGGAATTTCCCCATGGAAAGGGCTGTAAAGCACTGGCAGGGGCTGCCCAGGGAGGGGGTGGAGTGCCCACCCTGGAGGTGGCACCTGGGGCCGTGGTTGGTGCTTGGTGATCTCCGAGGGCTTTTCCAGCCTTGGTGGTTCTGTGATTTCACATCCCTGGTTCTTGGTTTTTTTCTCACAGTGCCCAAAATCAGTTCAGAGAGCTACGAAAGGTGCTGAGGTTGCCTTGAGCATTTCTGCTCTGGGTTTGTCTGGGTGTCCCCGGAGTCACCCCGATGGGTCCCCTGCAGCCACCAGGGCCGCGGGTTCCCCTTTGTTTGTCTGTGCAGTTCCATTTGACAGAGAAAATCGAGAGAATCTCAGTCAAATCTCTTGATTTTCTGATTTACCCAAGAAGGAGCTGCAGTGGGATTGATTTGGGCTGTGACAGTCTGGAGATGGAAAGGGCTGGGTTCCAGCCTGGGGCAGGGACACAGAGCTCAGCAGGAGCTGCTCCAGCACTTCCTGACTCATCAGTGATGCAAAAGCAAAGCCAGTTATGAAAATAATTGAGGGACAACCTGCACTGCTGAGGGATCTCTTCCCCAAGTCCCTGACACTTGATCCTTGTGCTCCAAGAGTGAGGAAAAGGACTTTGGGCTGTGGGAGTGATGGGGAACAGGAGCTGGAAGAACCTCTGGGATCTCCTGCCAAGGATCCCAGGACCTCCTGTCCCTGCTGGGTGCCCTGCACAGCTCCTGCAGAGCACTCCTTGTAAATGAGATAATTTAATCAATTACGTCTCCTAATGTACTAAACCAAATGTTTCATTTTCTGCTCCTGCACATCTTAAATTATCTTCAGGTGCTTTATGAAACTTAATCATAGTTAATAGAAACTTCATTACCATCAAATGTGCTTTCAATAAATGTTGTGTAACAGTGTCAGGAGGTGGAGTGAAAAATGGGCTGCAATTACCACAAACATGGATCCTGGAGCAGGAAGGGATAAAACTCGTGGTGCCTGCCAGAGTCCCTCCCACCCCCTGGGCCGGGAGGATGCAGCTCATTAAGGAATAATTGGCTGGCTATAAATGTTTGCTTTTCTAGTTTGTTTGTTTGGTTTCCACTTTGTTCCCTTCTGGGAAAAAATAAAAGCAGAACCTCACCCTGCTCCCCCAATTTCCCACGCTTTCCTCTTTCCCTTAATTTCTAATCCCCTGTGGAAGGAATTCTCCAAAAGAAAAGATTAGAAGGTGAAGAGATGAAAATTACATTTAAAAAACCAGTGATTGTTCCTAAAGAAACACCAAAATCCTCAATCAAAAAGAAAGGCTCCTTTCTCCTGGAGTTGTGTTCCATGGGAATAATTCGGAGACTACTGAGTCACTCTGGGCTTGCCCTTTTAGCATAAAGCTGTTTAAAAATCCACTAAATCCTGGAAAGGATCCTTTGCCTCTGAACTCTGTGGTCCCATGGGGTTTGTGGTGGGTTTTCCCTGGCAGTGGGGCAGTTCTGGGATCAGCTGGGGGACTCCTCCAGGTGCTCCATGGAACAGCAGTGACAATTTATTACAGGGAAAGAACCTCAGGAAGAATTCCTATGAGGAGTTTTAATAATAAAATTTATAACCAGCATCCAGTTCAAGTTCTCAGTGAAAATTCTTCTCCTCAGAAAGATCTTGCTCGAGTCAAACCGTTCCCATTTTTTTTGGATTCCGTGCTCTCCCTCTCATCTTTAACCCACGTCCAACGGTTTAAAAGTGGGAAACTGGAACTGCCTGACGTGGGAATTGATGGAAAAGGAGATGCTGAAGCACTTGAGGAGATTTAGAGTCAGAAATTGCAGTTGCTCACAGGGAGCACCTGAGGAGAGGTTCATGCTCTGCTTTGGAGGGCAGGAGATCAGCTCTGGGATTCTCCCCCCACTGCTGTCCTGGGGGCTGGAAGTTTTTCCTGCCAGGATATTTCTGCACCTCTCAGACTCGATAATTTCTCGTCCCAGCAAGGCAGAAGGGGTGATTCAGATTTTCAGCACTTTTCTTTTTTAAAGTAGTGATCCAAAGGGAAGAGTTAAAGATGCTTTGTGGTGCGATAACCACGAGCTCTCGACGGCTCCCTGGGAAGGGAAAGACCCCAATTGTTCCCAGGTTTCTGGAGATCCATCACCTCCCTTCTCCTGCCTCATTCATTGCTCTAATTACCCACAGAAATTAAGGCAACAATCACGTTATAATGAATTCCCTGTAACAACAAAGCAGCTTGGGAATAGGAAATTGGAAGAAATAGAAATGTAATTGTTGTCTGTACTTCCCTTTCTGCACCTGGTACTGGGGAACAAAACAGAGGTGTGGGGGTGGGGCTTTGGAGCGGGATTTGTGATGTCTTGCTCTGATCTGAGACATTCCCAGTTTGCCTTTGTGCCCCTGGGGGTTTGCATTTGCTTTCTCCGTCTGGCCTCCCCCACTGTTACACTGCCAGCCAGTATCTTATCTCTCTGCAGTCCCTAACTGAGCCTAAAGTGCTTAAAAATCTCTTTGCAGCATTTTTCAAGGGGGGATCTAATGGAAAAAAATGAAAAAAAAAAAAGGCTTCAGAAAAAAAATCTTCTCTCTAGTGACTGATTCGGTGGAAACGTGTGGCAATGGAATCGTTCTAAGAAGTTGAATTTTGTAACCTCACAAGTTTGTTCAGTGTGGTTTCCTGTCGTGAGCTGCCACAGAAGGTGTATTCCTCCTCAAAGCTGATATTTCCATGCAAACTTTGGGATTTTTCTTTTTCCTTCCCAGCAAGTTGTGAATGTGTCAAAAGCAGAACCATTTTCCATTTGGGGATTATTTGAGAATAACAGCAGAAATTTTGCAGGAGTGTTTTCTTGGTTGAATGGTGCTGGTAAAACTGATACCAAAACATTTATTTTGGGTTAAATGGAATGTTGGAATCTCATGGTTAGGGTTGACTGGGACCAGTTGGAGAATGGGGATGGGAGGGATGTTTTTTATTAAGGATGTTTGAACCAAATATTTGATTTTACTTTTGTTTGGAGTCCCAGCCTCATTCCCAGCACCTGGAGCAGGGTTTAGGGACTGGGGGCCCTGATGCTGCCTCTCCTGGGGCATTTCCCTGCTGGGAGGGAGCCCAGCCCCTTCCCAGGACGTCCAGCTGGGGCTGCTGGCACTTCTCAGACACTCATTTTTCATAAGGAAGTGTTGAGCCAAGGAAATGCTGCCCAGAGGTGCTCGTTCCTTTCATCTCACCCGCCTGAAGTTCCACGTTCGTTTTCAAAACTCAGCTAAAATGAAATTATCTGACTTCCAGCAGAAAAGCACAACAGAAGCCTCCTCCCAAACAGTAATTAAGTAATTTCCATAATTGGCTATTTATTAAATGCTGATTTTAACTTTCCACCCTATTTCTGTGCAGTGCAGTTCGTTCACTGACACCGAGCACTCTGCATTTCCCAGGGATATTTTATTGCTCTCGTTGGCCATGAGTAAATCCAGTTCCTGTTCCTGGGGCTCTTCCATCCCAGGAGAGGCCCCCAGCATGACCCAGACCATGCCCAGGGTGGGCTCTGAGCTCCCTCCCTTCCCCCCTGGAGCTGGGAATTCAGGGAATCACCCAAGGACCCACTAAGGGGACTTGCCAAGCGATTTAATTTCATGGTACACGGTCCCAAATCCCAGCAGATCGAGGATGGCGGGACTGGATATTTCAATTATGGAATATTGCAGGCTTCATTTGGATTCATTCTGTCACAGCAGTGAGTTCCTTCTCTCTGCTGGAGGAGTTTGAAGTCGTAGAAAGCTTGGCTGTGAGTTCATGGCTGGGAGGGGATGGAGCGCTGCTGCTCGTTCCAAAGCTCGCCCAGCAAATACAGAGGGAAGGAGGGGAATCTTCACTGGGACTTTTCTCAGGATTCATGGCCTTCTGGATCAGCTCCAGGATTCCAGCCTAAAGCTTCCGTGTCCCTGGAAAGCAGCGATCGCTGAAACTGCTGCTGGTGCCTCAAGCAGCCCTCCCTGGCTGCCGTCCCGCCCGCTCCCTTCCCGCTGATTTCTGCAGGTTAATGCTGCCCTGGGGCTGGAACGGAACGGGGAGCGATGGCCCAGCTCCTGCTCAGAGCAGGGAGAGCTCCGCTGCCTTTCCGAGCCCAACCCGCCCACCTGAAACCCTGGGTGGGCCATGGTGCCATCCTAAACCAGAGCAGGCTCTGCAGGATGCAGGGATCCATCCCTGACCCAGAGCCGGCTCTCCAGTTTGTGGTGATCCATCCCCAAACCCAAACAAGGTCTCCAGTTCTCAGGGATCCGTCCCCAAACCAGAGCAGGCTCTCCTGTGGGGAGGGATCCATCCCTGACCCAGAGCAGGCTCTGCAGGATTGAGTGATCCATCCCCAAACCAGACCAGGCTCTCCAGTTTGCGGCGATCCATCGGGAATTCCGCTCACCCTCTCAGGCCTTGTTTCCCAGCGCTGCCCATGCTCCACCTTGGTGTCTCCACTTCTCCCATGTCCCCCGTGTTCCCCATGTCTCCTGTGCCCCTCGTNCCCCCATGTCCCCCCGTGTCCCCCGGTGCCCGCGGTCGCTCTGACGCTGTTCTTGCCCCGCAGATGTGGAGCGCGGCGGGGACATCGCGCTGTACTCGGGGCTGGCGGCGGCGGTGCTGGCGGNCTTCCCGCTGATTTCTGCAGGTTAATGCTGCCCTGGGGCTGGAACGGAACGGGGAGCGATGGCCCAGCTCCTGCTCAGAGCAGGGAGAGCTCCGCTGCCTTTCCGAGCCCAACCCGCCCACCTGAAACCCTGGGTGGGCCATGGTGCCATCCTAAACCAGAGCAGGCTCTGCAGGATGCAGGGATCCATCCCTGACCCAGAGCCGGCTCTCCAGTTTGTGGTGATCCATCCCCAAACCCAAACAAGGTCTCCAGTTCTCAGGGATCCGTCCCCAAACCAGAGCAGGCTCTCCTGTGGGGAGGGATCCATCCCTGACCCAGAGCAGGCTCTGCAGGATTGAGTGATCCATCCCCAAACCAGACCAGGCTCTCCAGTTTGCGGCGATCCATCGGGAATTCCGCTCACCCTCTCAGGCCTTGTTTCCCAGCGCTGCCCATGCTCCACCTTGGTGTCTCCACTTCTCCCATGTCCCCCNTGGGGGTGACCCTGTACCGGCGCAGTCAGAGTGAGTACGGCGTGGATGTCATTGATTCCTCTGCACTCACGGGAGGCTTCCAGACTTTTAATTTTAAAACAGTCAGACAAGGTTAGTGCGGCGATTTCCTTCTCTTCTCTGCAGAGCCCCCGCTGCTCAGGCACGCCTGGATTTGGGGAGGGGGGTTTGGGGCAGCCAGGGCAGGGACAGAGACCCTGGAATTGGCTCTGGGGTGTCCCACAAGCACAGAATCCTCCTTGGCCACACTCCAGGTGTTTTTGGGCTGTCCCCACCTTCTGCACGGACTTAGGGAAAGCTCAAACTAAAGCAAAGCAACCAAAGCAGAGCAAGCCCAGGCAGCACAGCTGTACTGCCCTCCTGTTCTCAGTCACAGACCTGTCCCTCACTCCAATAAATGGGATTATTCTTTTACTGATAATCTGAGACCCCCAGCTGGAAGTGTTTTGTCACCTGCTGTAACACACAGACACCGAGGTCTGTGGGAAATAAATGTGTGTGAGGCTGGGTCCGTTAAAAAAGACCCCTAAAGCTCTAGAAAAAAACACCAGTGCCACAAAACATGGACAAAACATTCACTAAAAGCAGCTCTCGGGTTTTCAGCAACGTTGTTTGCTTTGAACAGGAAGGTGGGGAGGGAGAGAAATGGGGATGAAAGCAGAATGTTTCTCTGATGCTGTGCTGCAGTTCTACCTCAGACCTGCCTGATTGTGGGTGGGTGGGAGTGTGGGCGGGGTGTGAAAGTGTCCCCATGTCTCTGTTCTCTCCTCAGAAGAGGGAAATATGTTGCAGAGTTTGTTTGGGGGGGTTTTTTTTGTGGTGTTGTTTTTACAGTTCCTTTATTTCCTGGAGATGTTCCTCACCAAGCATGACTTGCAAGAAATTGGGAAAAGGGCTTGGAGACAAGGACGTTTGAAGGAAGTTCATTCATCCATTTCTAAATCCAAACCTTTAATTAGGGCTGTGTAAATCTCAATGACTGTCTCAAATAGGGACGTTTTCCTTTGTGGTTCAGTTTGAATCTTGTTTGGAGTCTGGGGAATTGTTCTCTTGGCTTAATGCTTAAAACCTTTCGTTGTGGATGCTCTGAAAATACCCAACTAAAAAACTAAACAACTAGAGAAAAAGACCCCACCACAAAACCAAATAGCCAAAGGATTCAGGCCCTAAATCCAGCCACTCCTTCTTGTTTTTCAGAGTGTTTTCTGAGGTAAAAAGCCTCTAAATGAACAACTGTGGTGTCTTTCCCTGTACTGCTTTTGTCCCACTTCCCTTTCAGCCCAGTTTCCCTCAGGCATGACGTTGTGGGTTTGTGTAAAAGGTCTGCAGGAAGATGTTGTCAGCCAGTGGGGTTTAATGTAAAGAGAGAAAACAACAAGAGAGAAAAAAGGGCAAACACACAAACTTGAATCTGAAACAAAAGGAGGCTCCTCCTTGGATTCCTTGGAGCTGCCTGAGGTGTGGGAAATGCGAAGTGTCGGATCTGTGCATCAGCTCCTCTGTTCTCCAACGTGGCCTGGTGTGATTGGGAGCTCTGAGAGCTCGAGGAGGGCAGAGCGAGTCCCAGGGGGGACGGGGCGGGCTCGGGAAGGGATTCCTGAGGCGTCCCCTCCGTCCGTGACACCCCCTGCTCCCGTCCCCACAGGTAACTCCCTGCTCCTGAACTCGTCCCTGCAGCCCGACCTGACGGTCAGCAGGACCTACAGCGGCCCCATCTGCCTGCAGGACCCCCTGGACAAGGAGCTGATGACGGAGTCGTCGCTGTTCAACCCCCTGGCAGACATCAAGGTCAAGGTGCAGAGCTCCTTCATGGTGTCCCTGGGCGTCGCCGACAGGGCCGAGTACCACGGCAAGGCCCACCCCGGGACGTTCCCCCACGGCAGCCACGGGGCCTTCGGGACGATCCAGGCCAGGAACAAGGCCATGTACATCCAGAACCTGGCCTCCATCTCCAGCAGCAGCGAGCTGAGGACCACAGCCCTGTTCGGGCACCTGGGGGGCCGCTTGGTGGTTCCGAACACAGGTGGGTGGATCCTTTCTCATTAAAAGCGCATAAAGGAATTTTAGATTAGGCTGCCTGACGTCGTGTTTTGTAACTGAATCTAAAAAAAAAACCGCCAGGAAAGGAAAAGAAGGGGCCCCGTTAATGCAAATTTTGGGAAGTAGGGCGTGTTGCCCACACAGGACACGGGTGATCAGAGGGAAGCCTGGGCTGAGGAGTGAAGAGGCATTATGCCTGTTTGAACTGTTTTAAATTACTGCCTCTCTTGATGTCTTCAGCATGAAAGTCACATTAATCAAAGCTGTGGCTTGCTTGGATCCTGCTCCAAAGGAAAGACTCCCCGGGAAGGGGTCGATACTGGGTCTTATGTAAGGGGCTCACGTTCCAGCAGTTCCCACATCCCTGCCTGGGGGCAGAGGGACAGCCTGGCCTGGGGACAGCCCCACTGCCCACCAGGGTCCTGCCCCTCCTGCCTGTCTGTTTTCCTCTTTCTTGGAGCAGAAAGCTCCACAGTTCCCACAGCGGGGCCCTTCCGAGTCAGCCCCGTCCCGGGCTGGGCGCTGGGATGTTCCCTTTGCTTTGTGTCAGTTTTGTGACCTCAGGGCTTAGTGAGGTGTATTTCAGGCTTGCAGAATGGTTTGTGAAATGAGCTGGACAGCAGCTCAGAGCCAGCAAAGGCTGTCAGGGTCACGGCCCTGCACTTGTCCCACAGGACTGTGTTTGCCTCACCCTGAATCCCAGTCCTTACCCTGGGCATTTTCTCTCTCCAAAAGGCAGCACGAAAAGCCAGATACCCCACTGCCAGCTAAGGGTTCTCATCCTTCAAATGCCAGTGACATTTATTCACTTAAAATTCAGCTTTGTTTTCGTTTGACCAGTGGCTCCAGGATTATCTGCTGCTCTCTGGTTGCACTGGATGATTTAGAGCTTTATCCTTCATGTCCCATAAAACGGGTGCGTTAAAGGTTACCATAAAAAACGCGGTTTGTGTGTGGAGAGGACTGATAACAGCGACAGTGCAGGGCTGCACTGTCATGCACAACACCTGGAAGGCTTTCATTTCCCCACAGACTGGTGTTGTGTTGAGGAAGGAACATTGCAGAGGCACCGAGTGAAGGCATTGAATCAAGAATTCCCTCATCCTGTATATTTAGCGCCTTTATGTAATGGTAGTCCCATCAATTAGATTATTAAAATATGTATTTGGTCCACTTGCAATTTATGTAATTCTGCTGCCTTTATGTAAGACCAGCTTTGCTAAGCAGTTGTAAATTCCAGTGTGATCAAGTCCGTGCCTCGCCGAGGCTCTGCAGCGTGTGACAGATGCAGTCAAACACATCCCTCCTCTCCTGAGAGCCAGATAAAGCAGTTTAATTCCAGTGGTATCCGGTGGAAAACTCCCTTGTTAACTTCTGATCCACTCTGGTGGTGTAAAAGGGGAATGGGGTCACTTGGATCCAGGGGCTGGGATCTGCAGGAACAAAGGGGTGCTCGCCCTGCAGGCCCAGGCTGGGGCAGGGGCTCCCTCCATGAGGAGATTCCCTGGGATCCCACAATGATCAGGTTGGATTTCAAAAAGGAAAGGGGCAGAGCTTTCCAGAGGCTTTTTGGGAAATGTCTTTTCCTTTAATGGAAAAGCAGCAGAAAATAATTTATTTTCCTTTCATCCGTTGACGTTGCCATTCCCAGCAGGAATTCAGAGGAACATTCCTTTGGGGCTGGTCCCTGGGGGGTGTGTGGCACATCCTGTGCCCTTCCCAAGGGTCAGTCCTGCCCTCGTTCTTTTGCAGGGGTCAGTCTGTTGATCCCACACGGAGCTATTCCTGAGGAGAGTTCCTGGGAAATCTACCTGGCCATCACGCAGAAGGAGTCCAGGTGAGAGCACACGAACACAGGTCCAGGACCACGGATCTGCCTCCTTGACTGGCGCGTGCAGGGGTCACCCTGCTGTGACCCTGGGAGGGACACAAAAGTGGCCTTGGAGCGGTGCTCCTGTGAAATCCATGGAATCATTGGAAATGCTGCCGAAGGAGATGGTGTGCCTGCTGCTCCCTTCTGCTCTCCCTGCTCAGGAGGAACTCAGCAGCTGCAGCTCAGGCTCTGGGGCTGCTTTGAATTTATTTTTTTTTAGCCTGAGAATGCTACAGGCACTTGGAAGTGCCGAAGCTTCAGCAGAATTTATTGCTGTGACACCTGAAAAAGGAAAAAAAGAAATTGGCCTTTCTTTGTTACCCTGCTGTGGCTTTTTCTCCTCCCCTGCAGTCTCCCTCTCAGCACCACTTGTACACAGACTGCAGGGAGGGCTTGGAACGTTCCAGCCTTTCTTCAGCAGGAATGGTGTTTTCAAAGTGCATTTTCTGAGCACCCACAGGCACAGCTCCTCTGAGCTGGGAGACGGCAGAGCTGTGCAGAGCCAGCTTGGGTTTGGAACCTGAGGGATTTGAGCCCAGGGCTGCACGTCAGGCTGTCACCACGGGCACTGGAATGGGATACCCGAGCCAGCTTGGGCTTTTCCCCTTCTTATATCCTGGTTTTATTATTTTATCTTCTAATTTTTATCTTGGTTGAGGTTCCTCCTCTCATTTTTTATCTTGGAAACACCATTTGCTTTAATTTGAGGAGGGAGCTGCATGCCCAGGAATTTAGAAGCCGATAATGGGGATCACACGACCCCAGTGAATTAAAATACAACCAAACAACCCCAAAACCCACAGGGCAAGAGGTTTCATTGCTGGTTCAGTGTCCAAGTGAGTCTCCTCCACTCTGGCACTGCTCCTGCCCAGGTATTTATTTCAAGAGATGCGGAAAAGGGGGACATGCGGGGCTGGGTTAGATTTGAGTGGGAGGGAAGAAAAGCAGATTCTTCTCAGACATTTCATCTCTGTCAGTCAGCAGGCAGAGGATGCAGCCCTTAATTCAATCCCTGGAGCTCAGCTGGGCTGGGGGATCTCCCCTGCCTGTCCTGGAGCCACAGCCACGGATCCGCTTTGCCCAGTCCCAAATCCAAGCAGAGCCCTGTCCCCGAGCCTGGATAAGTCACTGGGCTCTCTCCTCCTGCAGAATGTAAATGGGTTTTCAAAGCAGGGAGATCACACTCAATCTGGAAAAATTTACGAGCCTGTGTTTTTTAAACCATAATTTGTTTTATCTTCGCTCCTGTGAAAATATTGTTGGTGGCAGCGTTTGAAGGCAGAGCACGGTGGGGACGGGACCAGCTGGTGCTCGAAGCGGGGCTGGCTGGCACAGAGCAATTGCAGTGCTGGAGTTGGGTTAAACAGATTGAAATGTATTTTAAATACCAGAATCCTAAAGTGACTGGCCGCTGATTGGAGTTAGATGGGGTCTCATGGGTTCGGTTCACCTGCAGCTGCTGCTTCCACGTGGAAGGAGCAGAGATGAGCTTACCTTGCTCTGTAGCCAGTGAATTCTCACTGCTGACAGCCACTCTTGTCTTTGCTGCCCCAAGCCTGGAGCCCGAGGGCCCCGAGGTGCTGCTGGGGCCCGAGGTGAGCTGCGGGCCCCCGGAGCTGAGCGTGAGCACTCCCTTCGCGCTGACCATCCCGCACTGCGCCCACGCCGACCCCCAGCACTGGAACATCCACCTCAAGAGGAGGACCCAGCAGGGGAAGTGGGAGGTAAGCTCAGCCCCCAGCCTGTGCCCACGGTGGAAATGGAATTGACCCCTGGTGCAGGCGCAGGTCAGAGATTCTGTCAGGGGCAGGCACAGAGAGACACCTGAGAGGAACACAACGAAAGGGTTTTGCGCTTTGTGAAGAAGCAGCAGAATTGTTCTGGGCTGTTTTAGCAAGATGTGCAAAACTTTATGGCTGCAGACCCCACCCATGGACCCCATAACTGCAGCCTGTCCATTCCCTCTCTGAACCCCAGCCTGGTTTTTGCTCTGCTTTAAACCATCCCCAGGCCAGGCCAGGTTTCCTAATTCGGATTTACTCAGCCCTTGGGCAGCTCCAGCAGGGCTGGCAACAAACAGCCTGGAGTCACTGAGGAGAGGGACAGAGGGACACAGGGACAGGGGGACACAGGGTCACAGGGTGCAGCTCCCTCCTGGCAGGGCTGAGCAGCAAAGGCAGAGCAGAGGGAGTTTTTGCTGGAGCTAAACGTGGCTGTAGTGGGAGTTCTGGAAGGAAGTCAAACCCCAGCCATTGTTCAAGGTTTGCTTATTGACTTGAACCTTCAAGGTAATTTTTTAACTTGGCATCGGGGAAAAAATTAGCCAGAAAGTCAAGAGCACTTGAAGAAAGCTGCTAAAATTGCTTACACATCATCATTGCTACTGTACGTACACACCGAGCCCTGCACAGGGCATGGCCATAAATCCTCCTGCTGACTCAGGGTTAAACTGGGAATATTTACCCGGGAAAGCAGTCCCCCTTCTCCCCTTCCCCGAGTGCAGCCTGGCTCTCGGCAGCTCCAGTTGAATAAAAATACAGAATTAATGCCATGACTCCTATTGTCGAGGCCTATTGATCCGCCTTCGCTTTATTCTTTTTAAACCTGAATTTCATTTTGCAGGAAGTGATGTCTGTGGAAGAGGAAACTACTTCTTGCTACTGCCTGTTGGATCCTTATGCCTGTCACATTCTCTTAAACAGCTTTGGAACTTATGCCCTAATTGGGGAACCCATCTCTGACTGCGCCGTTCGACAGCTGAAAGTCGCCGTTTTTGGCTGCCTGTCTTGCAATTCTCTGGATTACAATCTGAGGGTTTATTGTATGGATAACACCCCTTGTGCGTTCCAGGTAAATGGCTTCGCTTTGCTCCTCTGGGCTTTGTTTCTTTTCCCATAAAATGCTGCCATCCTTTCACTCCCTGGGCAATCCCAAGCTTCACCCAATGAGAATATTGGATTTTTTAAGCCACTGCTGCAGCATTAGAATAATTCCCTTAGTTTCCCTGCAGATTTACACTGAGACCTTTAGGGCAGCCAAACTCTTTTGTCATTTTTTGCCACCTTCTCAACTGCCCAAACTCACCCAGCCCTGGTTTACGAAAATTAAATTATCCTGCTTTTCCTCTAAGGAAAAAACCCAACCCAATCCCCACGTGGTAATTGAGATGAGAATGATTTTCCTGCACCGTGTCCCAGGACAAAACAACGACATTCTCTGGCTTTTGGTGAACTCAGGAGCTTTGACAAAATGCTTTTCCCTGGGGAGCTGAAATGCAAACCGTTGTGAGGTGAATTTTTCCTTCCTTTTCCTGTCGCACAGGAGTGGAAACACGGCTCTGGCTGAGGCACACGCTGCTGCCTCTGTGCTTCTAATAAAAGCCAAGGCACCAAAAGGATTGTTAGAGGCTCACAATGGCTTTGTAATTATCCTCTTTATAACACTTAGACAATTAGTGGGTACCGGTGTCTTCCTGATGAGTCTGGAGGAAATGATCAGAAGAATAATTACCAGTTCCCTGCCTTCCCAGGAGTGAGAGCGGGGTGTTTGTAGATACTGAGACAACTGTGCATCCACGGGATGATGCAGCCCTCAAAAGCAAGTCAATATTAGTGGGGAACATGGAGAATTACGGAGTTTTTTGGATAAAATATCGGAGTTGGGGTCACCAAGCTGTGTTTGACAGGTAATCCTGCACAGTGCAGGTTTGTATAAGAGATGAAATTCCCCAGGTTTTGGCTTTTTCCCCGTGTGAAAGCTCTCCTTACTCCTCCAGCAGCTGACTTGGCCCTTTGTGAAGTTCTGAGTGGGCTGGGAAACTCCTGGCTCTCAAAATTTGAGAGATCCAAGTCCTTTGTGCTTTGCTTTTTGCCCAAATGCTGCTGCTGTGGGAGGAGCCCCAGCCCAGGAGTGTCCCTGAAGGCAGAGCAGCCCTCACAGAGCATTCCAAACCACCCAACAAACCCCAGGAATTCTGAGAAAAGTTAAGAAATAATCTGCTCCCTTTGTGGCTGGAAACCAAAACCTGAAGTCTCCCAATTCCTTCCTTGATATGAACCCGACCACCAGGGGTTAAACCAAACCAAATCCTGTAAAAATTGCTTTCTAATAGAAATCCATTAGTACAGTTTCAGAGAGCTCGAGCATTGAATTTTCAGAAGGTCACAGCGATTCCAGGAGCTCCTCTAACGATGACTTTGGGCCTGACAAGCACTAAACCCCTCTGATGGACACTGATTTTATATAATTTGTGTGGATTAAGAGAGGTAATTTGGAAGGGCTGCTTGCCTGCTGGTTTTTAAAGACTTCTGCAACCTCTCCTTCCTCACTGGTGTTTTTACTGCAGCAGCCCAGGAATAAACATTGCCCAAGTACAGGCAGGGGTGATTTTTTTTTTTTTTTGCCATTACGTTTTAAATTCCCAGAATGACATAAAAATGTCGCCTGGAACAGAGCTCTGGAGGGCTGTAGTGCAAAGCCCTGCCCAGAGTCTGCCCTTCAGACTGCTCAGGGTCTTGTCCAGAGACTCTGAAAGTGCCCCAGAGGTGGGAAATGGAACTGAACGATTTCACCTGAAGTGGCTGAGGGCTCTGAAAAGCCCTGAGAGAAGTTCCTCAGCAAAGCTGCTTTGGGTCCAGCTGGGCTGGGCTGCACTGGGGGTGTTGGAGAGGGGAGGCAGCCAAAAATTCAGTGTCCCACCCACCATTACCTGTCCAGAAATGGGGCTGGCAGTGCCCAAACCCAAAGCCAGCCTTTGAGGAAACACAAAGATCAAACCCACCAGCTGCCCACGAGAGAAACTCCAGTGCTGCATCCAGCACTGGGGGGAACCAGGAACCTCCACAGAGATGGATTTTTAATAGATTTGGGCTTTGTTCCTATACTGAAAACATTCTCTCCTCCTCCCTTGCAGGAAGTGGTTTCGGATGAAAGACTCCAAGGGGGGCAGTTGCTGGAGGAACCCAAACTTTTGCATTTTAAAGGCAACACCTGCAGCCTCCAGATCTCAGTGCTGGACGTCCCTCCCTTCCTGTGGAGAATCAAACCCTTCACTGCCTGTCAGGTACCTGGCATCTCACCTGCTTCCCTCTGCCCTGGGCTGGGCAGAACCCAAATGAGACCAAGGTTCCTTTTATTTAAATAGCTTTAAATCTCCCGAGCATTTAACAAAAACATGTTGCCTCTTGATTTTGACAAACACAGATTTCGTTTACAACAGAACGCTGTAAATTTGTCATTTCACAGAAATGCTTGTGCTTCCCCTCATTTCAATTGCCTCCAACAGAAGGCAAATATTCCTGTTCAAACTTAACCACTCCTCAAGATGTTTCTAATATCTGTCATTCCAGTTTTGATATAACTATGGAAATACGGCTAAAAATGACATTTAAATGTAACCACGAGTTCAAATCACAGCACGCAGAGACCAAGAATTAGAACTGAAGAGCAGCAAATTGGTTTTTTTCTCTCCTCCGTTAATTAAAGAGGCTGCTGAAAACCAGAAAGGAAAAAATCAAAACAAAAGAAGAATTTCCAAGGATTTTGGTGACTGGGAATCCTAAGGAATGTGCTGGCACATGGAGTGGGTTGCTTTTAACATGCAGCACTCAATTAGAATGTACAATCTCCCTTCTCCCAGAAGCAGGGAGACAATTATCCATCCTCCAGGATTTTGGCAAAAACCCTGTTTTAAATGTGTTTGCCACGTTCTCCAAAACAGGAGGGTAATGGGCTCTGAAAGTTACAAACACAGACCCACAGCCTCTCCTCATTAACAGCGTGGGGAGAATTTGGGCTACAACTTCAGAAATGGAAGAAATGAATCCTTTCAGCTTCTTAAGGGGAAGAGCTTTTAATTGTTTTATTTGTTCTCCTCACTTACCTGTATTTTAAAAGCCAAACTGAGCAGGGTTAGGATGCCCCAGTTCTACAGCAAGGACCTGCCAGTGTGTGCCCCAAAATAAATCAGACCAGAGGAGCTTCCTCTTAATGCAACAAACTCAGCTCTGCTCTCAGCAGATTGCAGAGCTCCATACTTTGATTAATTTATTGTCTCTTAATCCCTTGTCCAAACATGAGGAATAAATGTCTGGAATTCAACCTCCAAGTGCCATTTAGAGCTTGATCAGAGCAGGGACTCACGGCTAGAACAAAGCCTGTGCAAAACCCCTGCTGCCAGCCTGGGCTGACCCAGGGCTGCCCCTGACCCAAAGGAATATTTACATTTTATTACTGAGTGTAATTGGGACGGCTCGGGCAGCTCAGAAACAACAATCATTGCTCCTAAGAGGAGCTGCAGAAGCTCCCCTGGCTCTGTGCTTCCCTCGCAGTGAAAAGTCTGGTGACAGCTCTGGTTTGGTTCCAGCCTCTTTATAGAGGAAAGGATCTATTTTTGCACGTGGAGTTTCTTCCAGTGTTCCCTGGGTTCCTCTCCTACGTCCCACCCTGTGAGAGCAGCTGCTTGTGCTGCCTGGCAGGAACAACTGAACACAGCCCGTTCCAGGAATGTCTCTGGTCCACCAACAAAACCACCACGGGCAGCGCGGGGAGGGAAGATTTATGGAAATGATGTCTCAGACAAGCAGCAACGCTGCTCGGAGGCCGGAGCGGATGAATAAATCACGCTGAGGAGCTGGCTGGAAGGCAGCTGGTGGCAGGTGGCACCAGGATTCCTCCAGACTCTGCTCAGAGCCTGTGTTGGTCCTGGCCTGGCAGGAGCAGCTGCCCAGGGCTTGGCTCGCTGCCCGCCGGGGATCCCTGGAAGCCGCAGGTGGTGCAGCAGCAGAGGCAGGGACGGGCACGGCGCGGAGCTGGGCTGGCACCTCTGGGCGCTCGGAGCAGCTGTTTGCCTCCCATCCCACGTCTCCCGCAGCATCCAGGTCTGCCTGGGGCCCTGAGATGATTTACAGCCCCTCCGTCTGCAAGGAGCTTAATTATGAAGGCAGAATGGAGCTGGGAGCGTTTCTGGAATGCTCCAGCCCCTCCTTGTTCCAGCACACGCTGCTGCTGCTCTGCTTTGTTTCACAACGCTCCTTTCAGCTGAGTGATTCTTCCACTCGGAGTGAGAGCGGAGATGATTACCCTGAAAAAAATCTAATTACACACTTCTAACATTTTGCTAATGTTTCCTTTGATGCTGTGAGCATCTCACTACGACTGCTGCTCCCAGCTCGGGATCCAGCCTGGGGCTGGGGACAGTCAGGGAGCTGGGGGGAGAAGGGAAGGGTGGCAGGGCCAGGGCAAGTTCCTTCCCTTGGATTCTGTGTTCAAGGTGATTCCAAGGAGACACAGAGAGGAATCCTGATCCCAGCACGGGGGAGGAAGTGAAGTGCATCTTTTTAAAGAGTTTTTAAGCATCTTTTTTAAGAGTTTCCCATCACTCGTTCCCCTGGATGAACCCCGAGCTCTCGGTCCCTGCAACACCTCGGTGTTTATGAATGGAATTGTCATTTATTGGCTTTGTGCTGCTCGGAGCTGGAGGGGCTGAGCTCGCCCCAGCAGGGCAGGATGCGGGTGGGGGTTTTCCCCTCGTGCCCCCCGCCCCTGACGCTGTCCCCGTTCCCCAGGAGGTGCCGTTCTCCCGCGTGTGGCGCGGCAGCCCCCGGCCCCTGCTCGGCGCCTTCTCCCTGGAGCGCTTCAGCCCCGCCACCAGCCAGCTGTGCTGCAAGGTGTGCGTCCGGCAGCTGCAGGGCCACGAGCAGCTGCTGCACATCCAGACCTCCGTCCTCGAGGTAAAGCCTTGCCCCCCCCCTGCTCTGTGGGGCGAGACGGCCGTGGAACAGAATCCTGGGGTGGGTGGGGTGGGGTGGGGTTGGTTGGGTGGAAGGACCTTAAAGCCCATCCAGTCCCACCCTTGCCATGGGCAGGGCCACCTTCTGCCATCCCAGGTTGCTCCAAGCCCCTTGGAGCCTTCCAGGGATGGGGCACAACCTCTCTGGGCCCAGTTCTCTCCCCATTTTTGTCCTTACCCTGAGCAGTTTTTGCTCAAAGCTGTAACCAGTCTTTAAAGCCTCGCAGATCCCATTTCCAGCAGGAATCAGGGCACAGAGACTCTACAGCACTAACGATAATTTATCAATAATTTGATAATTTATTGTTTGGGTTGGTGGTGGCAGATTTGTAGCAGGGAGCTCTTGCAGAGCGCTGAGGGCTGGGGACAGGGGTACAAACTGTGTCTTGTGCTCACAGCTAAAAGAGATCAAACCCACAGCTGAGCAAGCTGCTGCTCTGTCCCACAGCAACGAGAACTTCAGCAGCTTCATTTTTTTTTGGATTATTGAGCATCTTTGTTGATTAATCCAGATTAATACTCCTGGATTAGAGCTCTGCACCCATAAATGCTCTGAGCAGGGAGTGCAGCAGCTGGGCAAGAGCAGCACAAACACCATCCTGTACAAAAACTCCTCAGAAATGGCTGAGTGATTTTCTGCTCCTTCACTGTCATTTCCTAAAACCCCTCTGTCACTCTCTCTGTATCTCCAGTGCTGCTGCCTTGTTTCCCTTCTCTGCCGTGTTTTTAAGGGCCCTGTCTGCACACAAGTCCCCAGAGCATGTTCCAGCTCTGCCTTCACACAGATTTGCTGGTGTGGAAGCTTTCCTCATGCCTATCTCCGGCAGTGATTGAAGAGGGAGGATAATTCGACCGCCAAATATATATATAAGTGACACCTCCCCCCCAGAGCTGCTCCTTGCCTGACAATCCCCGGCGTGCCCGGGTCGCTGTGCTTATCTCACACGTGCAGGCCAGGAGCATCTCCTGCTCTGAATATTGAGCAGGGGCAGCCGGAGCCCGGGGAGGGGCTGCAGCACCATTGCCGTGCCCGGGCGGCCCTGGGGAGGTGTCAGAAATGTTGGATGAAGAGGCTGCACCGTCGCCGTGGGTTAATATTGATGCTGTGTCACTCTCGGATGAGTAATGCACTGAAACTTGACTCTGTTACGCAAGGCTGGTGGGACTCCATGGGAAAAGATCTGCAGAGGACCTGGATTCCAGGGAGGGGGGAGAGCTGAGGTGCTTATGGAATTCAGGTGTTTTAAAAGCCCCAAACAAACAAAGAAACAAACACAAATTTGTGTGTCCATGTTCGGGACTTAAGCACTTAAAGATTTAGAAACCCAGCACTGCTCTGCAACACAAAAATAACCAAAGAAGAAAACTCACATAAGGAAAATAACACCATTTAAAAGGTTTTTATGCAGAATTCCTCGTGATGCTCTAGGTGTTCCTTCCCAAACTCAAAATGCACCTCTTAGCTCTGTAATTCTCTATGGCCAGAGGAACCTGAGGCCCAGATTTGATTCTTCCTTTCCCTGCTTTGCTGTCCCGTGCCCTGCAGACTGAGAGGGAAAACATCACCTTCTTCGCGCACGAGGACAGCAACTTCCCTGCCCAGCTGGGCCCCAAGGCCTTCAAGATCCCGCACTCGATCCGGCAGCGGATCTGCGCCACCTTCGACGCGCCCGGCGCCAAGGGCAAGGACTGGCAGATGCTGGCCCAGAAGAACAGCATCAGCAGGTGATGGCAGGGCCCTGGCAGGGGCACTTGGCACCTGGGATGGGAGTTGGGTGCCGTTCAGGGGGTGGGTGGTTGGTTGGTTGGTTGGTTGGTTGGTTGGTTGGTTGGTTGGTTTGTTTCTTTGTTTGTGTGCTGGTGTCAGGGGTGTGGGTGGGGAATTAAGGGCTCTCAGGGCTGAGTAGGGGTCACCCCTCATTTCCTTCATGAGCGACTGCTGGGAGCTGTCAGCTCCTCGTCCTGGGCTGGACGTTTTTCTGTCCACCCTCAGGAGTCCAAGGCTGCAGAAGGACTTTGTCCATCAGGGAAACCGTTGTTCAGAGCACGCAGGAGGCTGCACGTTCCCCCAGACAAATCCCCTTGGCTCTCACAGGTGCATTTCCTATTCCAAAATGAACCCTGCAGATTTTTTTTTTTTAAGGGAAAGACATCTTTAAAAGAGACAGTCATGCTCTGCTGTTAGGAGTAATAATATTATGATTATTAAAACTGAAAGATGCTGTAAAAACCAATTTACTTCTTACTTTGCTTTTTCCGCTTGGCCAAATTAAATCGGCGGAGGCAGCTCCCTCACAAAATATTTTCTGATTGTCACAAACTCAATGAATGTGTTCCTGGGGGAGCAGAGCAATGCTTAAATCAAGCAAAGTAACTTTCCAATGGCTTCTTGCTTCGTATGGGAACCTCAGTAAACCACATCTGAGCCAAAGGAAAAAGAGTTTTGGATAAACATTTTGTTTTACCAAATTCTGCGCAAATCACCCCTGCAGGGTCCTGAGAACTGCTCATGAACAAAATAGAAAACCCCAGATAAAAGGTGGTGTGTCTTTGCACAACCACAGGCATCCACTGCTGTTACAGAATCCCTCTCCCTGCCCAACCCCTGCTGCATTTCCCAGAGATGCTTCCCAGAAGGGATTTGTTTGCCCATCCCAGGGGCAGCAGTGCTGGGCCTGGGGACAGCCCGGGCTCGTGGTCACTGTCCTTGTGCTGGGCAGGTGCCACGTGAGGAACCACCCCGGGCTCGTGGTCACTGTCCTTGTGCTGGGCAGGTGCCACGTGAGGAACCACCCCGGGCTCGTGGTCACTGTCCTTGTGCTGGGCTGGGCAGGTGCCACGTGAGGAACCACCACACTCAGGGGCTCCCCAGCTCATTCCCCCAGCTCTGCTGGAGGATTTTTATTTTCCCAACGTGGGCACAGGGCACAGCTGCAGCCCGGGCTGCTCCTCATCCTTTTTCCCCTCCTTCCCTGCAGGAATCTCTCCTTCTTCGCCACCCAGAGCAGCCCCTCCGCCGTCATCCTGGACCTGTGGGAGGCGCGGCACCAGCACGACGGGGACCTGGACTCGCTGGCCTGTGCCCTGGAGGAGATAGGAAGGACACACTCCAAACTCTCAGACGTGGCAGAGCCCGAGCTCGAGGAGCCCGAGTTCCCCTCCAGCAGGAACGGGCTTTAGTCCCTCTGACCCCGCAGGACTCGTGGCCAGCCCGGCTCTGGCGCCGGGGCAGGGGACAGGAGGGTTTGTGCCCCGTGGGGACGGGACTCGCCCCACGCAGCAGCGGCGGTGGGAGGAGCAGAAGCAGCCCTGCTAAAAATCCTCTGGTGATCAGGAAAACGAGCTTCTCCCTGTCCTCCTCCACTTCAAATCCGTCTTTTGGTGCCCCGAAGGAAGCTGCGCTTCTGCCAGCCGCGGGGCAGGAAGGAGAGGGACACAGAGCCATAAGAGGTAAATGTTATCGTGTGTTTAGGAACCAGTCATGTTAATGTAATGCCTAGTGAAAATCAACAATTAACGTTGGATAGTTAGA
This sequence comes from Edolisoma coerulescens, assembly GCA_013397115.1. Classification (NCBI taxonomy): domain Eukaryota; kingdom Metazoa; phylum Chordata; class Aves; order Passeriformes; family Campephagidae; genus Edolisoma; species Edolisoma coerulescens. The sequence continues at coordinate 355,993 of VWZW01006285.1, forward strand.
GCCACCGGAGGTTAATCCTGGTTAAAAGGTTTCTCACTTCGAGAGTGGTTTAAAATCCCATCACGTTGTCACTTTATGTCTGCTACAGGAAACCTGAAAATTTGGCCTTATCCTGTTCAGATGCTTGAGGAATTACAAGATCTCATCATTATTTCATATCATGTGTATTCCAAATAATTTCTTTGAAAAATCCAGCCCCTTAATGAATGTACATTTGCTGCAGAGCTTTGCTGCCTGCCCTGTTACCAAAATGACAGCACAAACCCCTTCTCCCCGAGACTGGGGGGTGTGCACACGCAAGAGGAATTTTCTAATTTTCTACGTCTGCAAACTTTCTTAGTCAAAAACTCTCTTCGGGGGTGGATTTAAATAACCAAATAACACACGGGAAATTTCCAGCCCTGTTTCAGCGAGTTGAGACGTTTATTTTTGTTACTTCACGCTCTGGGGCTGAGCTAAGTAAAGGTGAAGGCAATCAGCACAGCTTCCTTTTGGTTTGGTTTCAGGCTGAAACCACAAACCCCAGAGGGCACTGCCAACACTGGCCTTGATTTCGTTGCACAATTTGGGAATTTCACAGGATCCAGAGCTGGCTGTGTTACACTTGGTTCAGTTACAAATTTACCACCAAAATCAGAATCTAACCTGAGAATTCGCCTCAGTTTTTATCCGTTCCATACAAATATGATTTCTGACTTCACCCAAACCAAAAAGAGCTGTCACTGTGAGCGAGGGCCTGGTGGAGCTGGGACTGAGCCAAATCTCAGTATTATTTTGACCATTCCTTTCACCCCCATCCTTCACAATCGGCCGAGGTGCTCCCCAGTCCGTGTGGCTGCCAGGGGCACGGCCGGGAGGAAGCAGGAACAGAAAGGAGGCTTCGGGAGCTCTGTGGAAATACAGGGAACTGAAAACAAGGATCTGGGGGCTTTTTTAACCTCGTGTTTGGCCGAGAGCAGCACAACAGGGCAGGTCCAGTCTGGAACTGTTCCTTCACCCAGGACTGCAGGGTGAAAACCCCAGCGACAACAACAACAACAACAATGAAAACAACAACTCTCTCCTTGCTCCTGCTGCTCTGAACTCACAAATGTCACTGCTCCCTCAGCTCAGGAATAGCCTGAGCCTTGGGAATCCTGAGACCTGGGAATCCTGGGCCTTGGGAATCCTGAGACTTGGGAATCCTGAGACCTGGGAATCCTGAGATTTTGGAATCCTGAGACCTGGGAATCCTGAGCCTTGGGAATCCTGAGACCTGGGAATCCTGAGATTTGGGAATCCTGAGACCTGGGAATCCTGAGACCTGGGAATCCTGGGCCTTGGGAATCCTGAGGCTCGTGCAGACATTTCCTGCAGCTCGGTGTCTCCCGCAGCCTGGCAGGAGCTGCTGCGTGCAGGGGCAGCGCGGCGGCCGCCGGCAGCTTGAGGGGCAGACAGAAATACCGGCGGGGCTGGCAGCAAGCTGTCACTGCTCTCAGCACACACTCTCCTCACCAGGCTGGAATTATATTTCCAGTGACTGCCAGTCCTCCTCCTCAGAAACCTGCTCTTCGTTGGACAAAATGTCAGGCATTACAAAAAACAAAATAGGGAGCGGCATGCAGGGAAAGGCGGCAGCGTCTGCGAGCTGCCGTTGTCGGGGAAACCGGCCCGGGTCTGTCTCCAGCAGGGAATTTGTTCTCAGATCCGCTCTGGTTCTCAGCAGGCTGGGGCTGGGTCCCCCAGCACAGCCCCAGCCAGGCCTGCAGGTGCTGCAGGGCCGTTCCCGAGAGCTGCATCCCCCTGCTCCGTTCCCCAAACCCCTGGGAGCTCCCCGACACCCCGGCGCCCAGGGAGCTCCGTGGGAGCTCAGCCCTCCCAGCTCCTCCTCAGGGACCACCGGGGGTTCTGCCAAGCCTTGGCAGCTCTGGGGACCCTCCCAGTGCAGGACACCCAGCCCTGGTGGGAGCAGAGCCCAGCCTGGGCTGGTCCCCCAAAACTCAGCTCAGAGGGACCCCAGCCCGGATGGAAATGCCAGTTCCACCCCCAGTCCCATGGAGTTCATGTCCTGAAAGGGAGTAAATGTCCCAACTGGACAATGCCAGCCGGGAACTGTTCCCTCGTGGCCTGGGGCAGGGCTCAGTTGGATTTTGCCCTTCAGGTTTCGCTCCCTGGTTTTTCTTCTTTGGCTAAAGCAGTTCTTTGTTGCTGATCTCACTCTTTGAGCACCTGAATCAACAACTCTCGAGTTTTCCTCCCTATTCCTGATTGTTTTGATGCTCTTGTATTCTTCAAATGGACCAGAAATGCCCCAAATATTTATTTCCTTTCTCTTAAAAAGACCTTTTGGAAACCTGTGCACATGTTTCTATGATTTGACCCAAAACACAGATGTAGAGGAGCACCTGGAAAAGGATTAGAGGCCAGAAATTAAAAATTCATTCATTTCTTCTGTTGTATAAATTATGATATTTGAAAAACAGTTTTCCCCAACTAGAAAGTAAAAGGAAGAGAAATGTGATTTTCCCCCCTGTGGATTCCACGTGGCTGCCCTGGCTCTGCTCGGGGGAAAGAGCCATTCCGATTTCACATCACCAAAGAATCTGCTTTAATAGATTTTCATCTTCCTGAGCACTTTGCTCAGGTATTTCTGTGCCGTGAGTCATTCCAGACTAATGGTTGCATTTTAAAAACGACTTCCAGCTCCACCAGCACCATAAAGCTCATTTCCATTCCGTACCGCCCCGCACTCCCACGGAAATTTTATTGGGATTTTTGTAATGGATGAAAAGATACCAACACAATTCTCTCAGAATCCAGGGAACTGCTTTTGTCCTTGGTTTTATCTCTGCCTACAGCTGGGCCTGGGCACTGCTGGCTTTCAGAGAGACTTATTCAGCACAAATCACCAGGAAGGGATCTTGCAGGGTCCGGGGTATTCACACCACACTGCAAGTCCGTCCTTCTCCTCCCCTTGTGAGGCTGTGCTGTGTGAGTTCTGTCACATTCAATAACTGATCAGTTCCAGAGAAGGTTTCCCACCACAGAGGAGGCAGCTCAGGTCCCTGGCCAGTGAAGCAAGGGAGGGCTGGGCTGGGCTCCAGGTCACCACCAGAACCTTCTTTTCTCCTGGCTGTTTCTGCCTGTGAAACACAGACTGCAGCAAAGAGCTCTTGGCTGGTAATTAACTGAGTGGAAAACAGGAAATGAGATTTTTAAGTCTTTGGCAACCGTGGATGAGTTCCAGGGGTGCCTCTCTGGCCTCTCCTTGACTGATGCCCCCAGGGGGGTTCTCACCTGTGACACAGCAGGAGAGGGTGAGCATCCCTCACCGAGCCCATTCCATGCTACCCCTGCTCCCAGGGGTCATTCATTCCTCGATGAGCTTTGGTGAAACCCCTCCCTGGACCCTGGGGGGTGTCTGTGACAGCACAGGAAACACAAATCCATCCGTCCTTGGACAATCGTAGTGGTCTGGTGAAAATCACTGAAAGGATTCCTGAGCAAATCCCGTAATTGATCCACAGAGCCCCTGCAGGCCCCGCTGCCCCTGCAGGTGCTGGTGATCGTGACCCGTTCCCAGAACGCAGCCTCGCCTTTCCCCATTGCCAATGCCAGCAGAAATGGTAGCAAAAACCTCATTCCCAACACAGACAGAAGGAAATAAATCACTCGGGGATTAAAGGCTCACTCGGAGCATCGATGGGTGGTGACAGTGAAGGAGAACCTGTCCGTATCCGTGTTCACTGTTCTGTCCAAAACCCCAATAAATGTCTAGGAACTTGCCACTATATTTTTTGTATTAGAGGTGAATAGTGCAGATCCTACTGGTGTTTCTCGTCTGGGGCTGGGGGGGTAGGGGGGGGCTGTAGTTCTCAAGCTGTTGCAAAAGCTGCTTTAACCGAGCTGTGGAGTTGTCTTGGTTTGTGCTTTACAAGGCAGGGCCGGGACTCGTGGGCAGCGTCCCCTCCTCGTGCCACAGGGTGCCCAGAGCTGGAGTCACCGTGCCCTGCAGCCAGGGCCAGGGCTGAGCTGTCCCTGGGCTGGTGTGTGCTGTGGTTGTGCTGCAGAGCTGTGGTTGTACCCACAGGACCATGGTTGTGCCCATAGGGCCGTGGTTGTGCCCATAGGGCCGTGGTTGTGCCCATAGGGCCGTGGTTGTGCCCATAGGGCCGTGGTTGTGCCCATAGGGCCGTGGTTGTGCCCATAGGGCCGTGGTTGTGCCCACAGGGCCATGGTTGTGCCACAGAGCTGTGGTTGTGCCGCAGAGCCGTGGTTGTGCCACAGAGCCGTGGCTGTGCCAGCAGCCCCGTGAGCCCTCGGTGCAGAGCGGAGCCCATGCCACCTGTGTCACCCCTGTCACCCTGTCACTGTACATAGCCCCAGGAAATGTGTAGCACTTCATGAAGTTCAGGGTGCCCTGCACCAGGCCTGGCACGGCGGGAGGGGAAGGCACCGGCGCGGGGGTGGCTCCTGCCCAGCCCTGCCAGGGCTGAGGACGCCCGGCTCTGCCCGGGTGGAACTCCCGGCGCCTGCCGCTCCCCGCGCTGGGACTGGGAACGTCGACCTGTGGCCGGGATGTCTCCTCCAGCAATCCCTGCAGGTTCCCCCGTGGGGCATGGGAGGGGGAGGGAGGGATATTTTTAGGTGAAGCTGTCGATTTTTGCATCCTTTCCCCTTTCAAAGCCCAGCCCCCGGTGCTGAGCCTCGGGGCGCCCTGAGTGCCTCACCGAGCTGGGCAGGGCTCGCAAAGCCACATCCCTGGCACAGATCTGGGAACAGCAAACTGGCATCACCCAGTCTGGGGCTCGGGAGCTGCCTCCTCCCAGCTCTCAGCCAAATTCCTCCCACTGTGACTCCGATCCCGGCTGATAAATGGGTACCAAAACATAAAACATGCACTTTCCGTTGATCTGGCCGAGGTAAAATGTGATGCTGGTCAGTCTGGTGAGACTCTGAGCAGTGTCAGACATGAGATAACAAAACTCCCATTGCATTTTCAACTTCCAGAACTTTGGACCAGCTCTTAGGTGAAAACGGGAGGAGGAACTTCAACCTAATCCAACACAAACTAGAAATAATTTCTAAAAAGCTGGGAAAAAAGAAACAACCCACAAGTATTCCTCTAGAAAGACTTCTTTTCTCTTCTGCTCCTTTATTTTTGCCATGAATAGGTTGTGAAAAGGTCGGTTCTTGGCTGCTCTGCCTGAGCCTTCCCCCCTGCCCCGGCGTGTTCAGGGTGAAGGAGGGCAGAGCTTTGGACGCTTTCTTTAGGATGAAGCTGAGGGAGTGGGGAAGGGAGACAGAACCTGGGATCAAAAGCACGGCCTTGGCTTCATACCACACTTTCTGTGCCTTGTTCTATCAATGTAAATTCTGAATGTTGTACAGTAAAAATACTTGGGAAAGACTCCTTGGAAAAGGCTGCACTGGCTTCTTTTTTCAGCACATGTACATATATAAATATATATACATCTATATATTTGGTAATGCCAACCAGCTGTGTTCTATTGTCCTGGAGAAGTCCAGCTGGGCAGTTTGGGTGTTTTCTGTAGAGTTTCAGCCCTGTACGGCCCCGGCCTTCGGAGAGAAATGTACAGATGGGAATTATGGATATTGGCTATTTATGAATAAAGAGTCTTTTACTGACATCTGAGCCTGCTGTCCCTTCACTGCCGGGGTGAGACAAGGCAAGGCACTGGGAATGTGGGGTTCCACGGAGGTTTGGGGGTGGTTTTTTGGTTTTAATCATTCAGCTTTCTTCCCATCTCAAGAACAGCCCCCCAAAACCCTTCCCAGAGGCTGAAGGTGGGACAAAGCCCCCAGGCACCCCCAGCACTTTCCCCCTTTAGTGGGTGACAAACGGGAGCCTGGGCACGGCGCTCACCCTGAGTGGGCTGTGACAAAATGAGTTTTTAATGCAGAGCAGAGGTGCAGGAGGACAGGGGCCATAAATCAGGATCTCCTTCCAACCTTTTACTGCCTGCTCCCCAAAGCTCTTCTCAGCCCAGACACCCAGCACCATCTCCCCCCTTCAGAACCAGCAGCACTGGCATTAAAACCATCCCTGCTTTTACAAACCCTGTAAAACCACCCCTGATTAACTGTGCTTGCAGGGAAATGGTGCCTGGTACCATAAGGAGCTCGTGGCACTGGGATTTAAGGAACAGCCACGCAAAAATCCTGCTGGAAGAAGAGGCTGCTAGGGGGGAAGGTCCTGGTTTGGGCCGTTTCAGCCGTTCTGAAAACCCAAAAAACCCGCGGTGACATTTCCACACCAAACCCCACCTGTTTATTCCTAAGCATCTCAGAAATTATTGCGTAAAAAGGACTCAGTTTTCAAACAACTCTGGAAGATTGCATTTAATGAACTCTCAGTTAAAATTTGTCTAATTCAAGCCTGAATCTACCAGGAAAAATGGAACTGACACCCCTTAAATGAGACCTTGAGCATCGAACTAGGAAGTCCCCAAAATTCACCTGCAAATGGATTAATGTGAACCTCCATGTAATTGCAAAAGGAATAATCCCAGAACTTGCCAGGGATAATGGGGCACTGAGCCCCTCCCCAGCCAAGCAGGACCTTGAAGAGGTCCCAGATTTGTTTAGTGCCACCAAATGTCCCCAGGGCTGGGCAGCACAGGGGGCTTCTCCGTGGAGCCCACACAGAGCTTTGGGTGGGGACAGGGAAAAGAGAAGGAGAGGAAAAGCTTCTCTGCCTGCCTGTGTTTATTTCTTGCTGTGCTTTGAGGCCATTTGGTTGCTGACTCAAATCCTGTAACCCTTCTGTTGTGACAGGAGGCAACACTGCAGACAAAACTCCTGGTTACAAACACCAGGGACTAATTTAAACCAAGCTGAATAAATCCCAGTCTGGGCTCTGATGAGGAGCTTTGTGCTTTTTTGCTTTTTTTTTTTTCCTCTTCTGAGATATTGGTTGGATTTTTTTCATTTTATTCCAATACTTACCTTCAGACTATTTTCCCTTAGTTTGTTTTTGGGGTTTTTTTTTCTTCTTTTCTTCCCTTAATTCACCAAATACCAACAGCCACTCGCAGAATCAAACCCTAACTCATGGTCAGTGCCCAAAGCCCTGCAGAAAGCTTTGTTAGAAAAGCACTCAAATAAATCACAGGCTCTTAAAAGTGCAGTCAGAGCTCCAAATGAGCTTTAGAGCAGGTCCTTCAAAGAGCCAAAATCCCGAGTTTTGTTGGAGATCTGGTGGTGCCAGACACTGGGCTGTGCAGGAGGGCTCGGAGCTCTCCATCACCTGCTCCAGGGGTGATTTTCCCACAGGATAAGAGGGAAGGGTGCTGAAGAGCAGCCACTGAAATCAGAGAGAAACGGAAAAAACCACCCCCGGCTCCACGGGGGCGTGAAAAAAATCAAATATTGGCATTTAGGGCAGCCCCGAGCCCGGCGGGGAGGGCAGCCCTGGCTGTGCCTGCACTCGGGGACACCCCAGGACTTCCAGGGACATTCCAGGGGCACAAAAACCCCACCCCAGGGCCAGGCTGCGCCCCCAGCCCCGGCACGAGCAGGGTGCCAGCATTTCCTCCCCTCTCCGTGGCGTGAGCAGCTCATTAAATCATCCCGGCAAAGGTGATTTTATTCCCGGCTGCCAGGCCCGGAGATTTACTGCCCCATTCTTCACCTGCCCTCTCCCTGCTGCTTATTTCCTTTTGTATTTGCTAATGGCCTTTTCCCGTGTTATATAATCCTGTCAGGAGTGGGAAAATGTCTCTCAGGACTGCTCAGGGCCCGTAAATCACCGGGCCCGCGGCGCTGACGGCGCCGAGCGCTGGCGGCAGCGGCCCCGGCCTGTCCTGCGGTAATTGTCAGCGCACGACAAGAAAGTGTGAGGTTTAATGAGGTCATAAAGCAGAATGGCAGCAGCCAGGCTGATCGGTGCTTTTTTTCATTAACATTCCGAAAATCCGGGTTCGGCGGGACCATAAATCCCAGCAGGAATGACCCGTTTGACTGCCCGAGGCTTCCCAGGGGTGCGGGGGGAGCGGCAGGGCCGGGAGCGTGTGGATGCTGGAAAAGCTTCAGCAGGGGATTTCTTCAGCTCTCTGTGGCATTTTGTGAGAGCTCTGCCTTTCCCATGCAAACTATTTCTAACAGTGTTACGGCTTTGTAAACTTCTTGCACCTGCAGGTTGGTTTTGCAGTGTTGTGATGTATTTGAACCTTTTGGTGTGCCCCAGCCAAACCAGCTTTAGTTATTCTTATCAGGGCCCTCTGGGGCCTAGACCTAGGCCTCAGGACCTAGAATCCATCAAGGTTAAACCGCGCTAAATCGGGAAAGAGGAGGTTGAAAAGAAGAATAACAAGACAGCAAGAAACAGATAAAGAAAGACTGTGCTGCACTAAACTAGAACAAATCAAGTTTGCTGAGAGCGTAGACAGGATAGAGGGACCAATCAAGGGGTGTGTAATTGCATGTACAGTAGTTGTAAACTGTACAAAGAGAAGTGTTATGTAAACAATAAAGGGTCTTCTGCAAAATCCTATTGATTCCAGAAGTCCTGAGCTCCCGCACTGCAGTATTGTTATGGTTCTGACTAGAAAATGTTTAGAAATAAGTGTCCTAGAATTTGGCCAATCCCCTCAAGGGGTGGATGGCCAAAGGGCCAATGACCTTATGCCATTTAACACACTTTTGCAAATTAACACATAAAAGCCTTTGGAAAAATGATTAAATTGCTTCCATTTACCCCGAGCCTGGACTCTGTGTTGTTTCTCTGCCCGTCCTCGGTGCGACAGCGACAGAGCGCCTCTGCCCTTCCCACGGCAAGAAAATCCCTCCGTGCCCCCAGAGCTCGGGCAGCGAGCTGAGTTCAGCCACAGAACCACCTCTGGAGCGGGGAGAAGAGAGGCTCTGCAGCCGATTCAGCTGTGAATGGAGTGAAAGCAAATATTCCCATCAAAGCCGGTGCAGGCTGGTGGCAAAGAGCTCAGTGCTGACTGCCAGGGTACAGCCCAGGGCAGAGCCCCAAACCAGCACCAGCAAAGTAAAATAAACTAAAAAATGAAATTAAAAAAAGAAAAACTGAGGAGGTTCTGCCTTCTCCACACACGCATTTTCCCCTCAGAGCAGGCCCAGCTCCCCTTCATTTGGTCCCATCGTGTCCTCAAGCTCGGGGCAGTTTCTGAAGCCACATCTGGGACATGAACTGACCTCAACCCCCCTCACTTCAGCAGCTTCCCCCACACCCCAGAGCTCCCAGCCCTTCCCAAAGCACAGATCCAAAGCTTCCCCACAAGACTCAGCACTGAGAAATACCTGAACCACTACTGTCACTCCTGTGAGGACTGGGACATCTTGAGCTAAAAAATCTGATTTTTAAAGGTGCTAATTAGCAGCTGAGCTCTTCTGAGAAATGTCACCCCGTTTGTGGGTGACAAACACCTCTGAGAGCAGGACCCTCGATTTCCTCATCCCCATCTCATGGATGTACAGATAAATTTTCCCCCTCATTACCTGGAATCGTTCGGGTTTCCTGCTCAGACACTTGCCCACGGCTAGCAATTATTTACTGCTCATTATCATGGTCTCCTGTCAGATTCAGGGAGCTGGGACTGAGCAGGAAACAAGGAACAGAGATCCTGGGCTTATGGAAACACCAACAACATTAAAATGCAAGGGAAGAAGAAGTACCTTAAGCTCCTACTCGATTTACAAACATCCCGAGGAGTGACAACCGTTCCTGAAAGGATTTCTTACCATCAGACCAATTTAAGGGGCTGTGACAGTGCTGACACCTCTGCATTTAACATTTATGGGGAAAGAACTTCCTAGTTTTGCTTCGTAGAAAGTCAATTAAATTTTGACTTTGGGAGAGGTGCTGTGATTTCCTTCCCTGCATCCTGTCCTTCACTAATTGTTTCTCTGTTTAATTCTGGCTGCCAGGGAAGGCGCTCGGGGCGCTCTGCAAACAGGAGGCTCCTTAAAGCCCTGTCCCAGAGTTCGCGGGGATTACAGATGTGCACCCAAAAACGGAGGCTGCTCTTTAAAAAAGTGCATTTCCCTCTGATTCTCCGTGAAGAATGAGTTCCAGCCTGGCTCATTTTCCTGAGCAGCTGATGAGGCCGTTAGGAAATACCCCAGACAAGCAGGGCCTGGTTTTTCCGTGCTTATTCTAACCCCTGGTGTTATTAGAGATGCAGAAAGGTTGTTGGGGACCCTGCTGGAGGGACTAGGGGCTGCCAGGGCAGCAGCCTCACCTCGGGCTAGCTGGAATTGGAATTTTGGGGGTAAATTAACAACTGAACAGATGGGAAATGCTGCCTGTGCCCTGCAGGGCTGGAAACACCTTCTGACATCAACACAAAAAGGGGAGGAGGAGGTACCAGGGCAGGGAACACCTGGAACAAGAACCTTCCCTCCTGGGCCGGCTCTGCGCAGCCCCACTCGCTCCTCTGGAAGACTTTCACGGTGTTCAGAGGTGGTTCAGGATTAATGAGGCAAAAGTCCTCAATCAAGAGGCGATTTCTAATCAAGAGCACATTTCTAATTCCACAGAGTTCCGTGAGTGAGCTAATCCAGCACCAGCTGACCTTTGTGTTCTGGGGGACCGTTCGTGCCGGTGTTTTCGCAGAGAGGTGCCCCTGGGCAGGGATGGTCTGGAAGGGCATTCCTGGCCCGGGGCCTGGAACCCGTCCCGAGGAGGACGAGCACACAAAGCAGGAGCAGGGCGCTGGCCCTGCGGGGCTGAAGTTGAGAACCTCACGTGGTTTGCATTTAGTCTGTGGAACTCAGCTAAAAAAAAACCTTTTTGAATCGAGAGGAGATTTTAAAGCTGTTAAGCACATTTTTCTTTCCTTTTTACGGGGCAAATTGCATTTAATGTCAGGCTGTGACTACGAATGGGGTGGGAGGAATTGCTGACCTCTCCCATTATGCACATTTACACAGCTGGACACAGCTGTAGGAGCCACATCAAGAGAATTCACATGAACTGGGACTCAAAATAAATTATTTCTATTCCCAGCTCAGTTGCAGGAATCAGGAGTGACTCGAGCACCTTCCTTCCATCAGAGGGGACATTTCCCCACATCAGAGAGGTGTAACAAGGCTCGAGTTCTTTCACCCCACATGGTGGGTGTAGCAGGGACAAACTCCCCATCCCTCCTCCAGTGCCAAGCTCACATTGGGTTAAAAGCATTTATTCCTTCAGAACTGTCCTGCTCATCACCCACCAGGCTCAGAAACACCGGGGAAAAGTAGAAATGAAGGGTTTTTACTCCCTCCCCACAGTTGTGTTCTGTGGGAAGCCTTCATTGGGCTGGACTCGGGGAGAAGCTGGTGCCAGGCACAGCCACAGCGGGTCAGGGCTCCAGGAAAACTCGGGAATGAGACAGACACAGCTCCCTCTGCTCCCGTTCTGCCTCTGATCACCCACCCTGTGTGTCAGCAAACCTTGTCGTGTTGTCACGGCGCCGAACTCTGCCTCGTCAGGACAGCCTCGTCACTCATGAATATTGCAACCACAACCAAAGGCTGCTTATGAAAGATTGATTCCTCACAGTTCATTGACCCTTCCTCCGAGGCCTCTTATTCAAATTAGAGTAAACCCATCCTAGAAATCCGAGCATTAATTGTTAATATTCCAGGCTCCTGAAACGCGGGGTCCTCGAGGAGCAGAGATCCGGGGCTGCCAGAGTGAGACAGCACGGCAGGAATTACAGGCAATCAGCAGAGCCTAAACACGTTAATTCTCACACTCAGAGCCAAACTGGGACCCTTAATGGCAGAGGGAATGGCTCTGTCCCCTGCCCACAGCATCCCCTTGGCAGCCTGGAACAAACTCCAGCTGCTGATCCCGGCTGGTGGCTGCAGAGATTGTCCAAACTCGGACCCTTGAGCACATCCAGGCACACCAGAGTCAGCATTTGCCAGAATTCTGGTGCTGTAAAACCTGTTCTGGATGCCAGGAGAGGTCCAACAGGTTTCCCTGCAGCAGCTCTGAAGACAACCAAGCGATGATGAGGCTGGGCAGACATCACAACCTCTCCGTGTCACCGTCCGCCGCTGTCCTTTGTGACTCCCAGCGTGCAGAGCTCATTTCAGTGTTTGAGTTCAATGAATCCGTTCAGGAGTTATTAAAATCACTGCCCCTCCTGCCAGACAGGAGAGCGGCTTCACTCAAAGACGAGGGCTCAGCTCAAGTCCTGGGGCTGCAGAGAGTGAGAGCTGTGAGACTCTCACATGGAGAGGGTTCCACGTGGGGGAGAACCCCAAAGGACAGCCAAGGACCAGGAATGGCAGGGAAATCCGGACCCTTTGAAGGGGCATGAGCTGAACCCTGGTCTGGGGGGAGACGGGCTCGGGCTGGGACGAAGAGAAGACAATAAATCGCTCTGGTTCCTGCGCGGTGCCCGCTGATGGGCTCGTTACGGCCGCAAGGAAAAGCGACACTGAACAGGTCCGGTGGGGTTTTGTTCCTCTCCCGAGCTCAGCGCCGCTGACACCCATTTAAATATTCAGCAGGGCTGCGCTCAGCTCCCCGGTTTCCCGGCAGGAATAACACGAGTCTGAGCATTGGAGATAAGCAAACCCCCCCTGCTGCCCGGGAGCTGAGACCCGAGCACCCCGATTTCCCGAGTGGCTGCAGCTCCCAGCCCTCTGCGGGACCGAAACCTGCCTGGCTGCACCTGCACTCCCTGATTCCCCAAATTCTGCCCCGAAATACCCCGAGAACGCCCAGGGCTGGGCTGGGCTGGGGAGGGAGAGCAGTTTCTGTAAAATCCCAAATGCCGGGAGCACAGAAAATCCCCGGACCCAGAACAGGGCGCTCCTGCTGTGACCCAGGCACAGGAAAACACCATCTCTGCTCCTGGAAACATCCATCACTCCCAGTGCCCCCGGAGGGGCTGTCACTGCTGCTCCAGGCTGGCAGCTGGCAGAGGGGGAGGCACGGGGGGATGCAGAGGAGACGGGGGAGAAGCTGCCAAGGAGACGTAATAAATTCATTTTTCCAGCACAGGACCGAGCTTTGGCGTTAAATGTCAAGTGCTGGATTAGCAGCTGGGGGGGAACAAATCTCTGTTTCAGCCTCTGAAATTCAGAGTCGATTGGGCCAACTAAAAGGCTTGAAGGAGGTGGCACCTGGGAGTGAATATAAAAAAGAATTTCAGCGGTAGCATCTTCTCCCCTGCCCCGAAATTCAGGTAAAAATGTTGCCCTGCAGAGGCTCAGCTGGGTCCCTTCCATCCTTGTCCCTTCCCTGTCCTTGAATTTCTCCTTCCAGGTAAGTGAGGAGCCTGGAGAGGCCGAGCTTTGCGGATTCTGCTGCTGTTCCCTGCGCAGCACCGAGCCCAGCCCGAGGCGATGCTGCTCCGCACGCAGCAAATGCCAAGAAAATTAAAACTTTCTTCCTTTCTTCCTTAATTTTTTTTTTCTTTTTTCCCCCATTGAAATTCAGCATCCACTCCAGCGAAGCTCTCTGCTGCTGGGTGACCTTTGTGTGACTTTTGCTGGGCTCAGAGCACCAGGAGGGACCAGCCCAGCCCCTGCAGGGAGGGAAGGACGGGGGTGAGCTGGCTCTGGGGGTGCGGGGAGGATCCCGAAATCGCAGCCCTGGACGCAGCAGCGAGGTCACAACTCCAAGTTTTACAGAGCATTTTTTACCACTGAGAGCTCTGGAGTCCCCGGATTTCTGGGATCAGGGCACCTCCCTGGTGGCACCAAATCAAAGTGACAACGGTTCAGCACGGGTGCCAAAAAAGAGTCACCCCACAGCCCATCAGCTTTGTATGTTTAATATATTTAACCTCTATTTATTCCACTTCCAAACTCTTAATGCCAACAGTTGATTCCTCCTGCTTAAAACAGGAAGGAGACAAAAACCACACCAGTGATGGAGCAAACCCCAGCAGAGCCATCCATGAAAGAGAGAAAAACAATCCACTTTCCAAACTTTTCTAAGTCATAAATGAGGCGTTGTTTGGGTAATTTTTGCAGGGTTCTTGATTCAAAAAAAAAAAAAAAAAAAATTAGAAAATCAAACCTTTCTAGCAGTTAGCTCTCACAGTTTGGGGGTTTAAAATACTTTTGTAAATAGAATTATCTGCTTCAGAGACATTAAAGCCACCAGTGGAATCTCTTGCGTTATCACATCGTGAACATCTGACCTCCAACACGGGGAAATAATGAAAAATTAATGGATCCAGATGTGCCAGCCCCGCCAGAGGCAGATGTTCATTTTACACACCATTTAGAAATCCCCAGTGCGTCGGAGTACACGAGGATAAAGCGATGGAATAATGGGAAGAGAGGGAATAGTGCTGGGGAGTGAAACCTGCACCTTCCCAGGGGGTGGAAAGGCAGGGAAGGGCAGGAGATCCCACTGAGGACGTGTCCTTTTTATGGCAGCAGCTTTAACTCGGGGACGTCTCTCAGGCCACTGCTGGGGTTGTCCCCAGCACCTCCATCCCATCACTCCTGGAGGTGCCAGCACGAAGAACAAGTGGCAAAGGGTTTGAAGGCACAGAACACGGTCAGAACTCCCCCCCAGCAGGAATTTGCCAGCCTGAATCCCCTCCTCTGCCACGAACGACCATTTATCTTCTCTTCTCCTTTTCCTCCTGGAGCTTTTGGCCTCTCAGAGATGATTTTTGCCTCTTTTCTGCCTGCCCCACCGGGCACTGACCCCTTAATGAGGTCCAGATGGATCCGAACCGTCCCTCCCCAGCTCTGCCCCTCCTGCCCGGGGCTTTCACTGCACCACAACCCCAAAAGTGCCCCCACATTCAGGAGGGGTCAGTGGTTCCATCCTGAGGTTCTGCACAGGGTTCCTGCAGCCCAACAACGCATCCCTGAGAGGAAGAGCCGGCACTGGGGTGGGTGTGGGGGCACTGGGGTGGGTGTGGGGGCACTGGGGTGGGTGTGGG